>JABFPN010000117.1:0-71670 GCA_022817305.1 Leptoteleia sp. ZL-2020 | reverse complement strand
ATACGTATATATGATATGTCATATTTCACATTTAATTTAAAAACGTTTAAAAAAAACAATGTTTATCTTAAATTTTTTTTCATTTATTGCAATATGACGAGGTGTAATTTACGAAACTTTATTGCACCTCAATTACAACTAAATTTTCGCCTGTTCTGAAACTTCACACTCATAATATTGTCAACTTTTCCTCATTGAATTAATATTATTCTTTAAATTTAAAAATTAAGAGTTTAAGAAATTGTATTCTTACTTGTGCACGTCTTTCTAATAGTTTTCTATATAAAATAGCTTCCTGCCCACTACGCCTATGATATTTGTTTAAAGCTTTCAGTTTTTCATAAATTTTTCTTTCTTTGGCACTTTCTTTTGGTTGATCATGAATATTACCTAAAGAAATCAAAGATTAAGAATTAAAGCAATATACAAATAAAGAACAATAATGCAATCGATGCATAAATCAAATGATATTAATCATTTCGTAAACAATTGTATATCCTTTATTTTTGTTCGCTATTTTGTGAACAAAAATTTTACTCTTCTAAAAAAAATTACACTACAAGCTTTCACTTTCATCCAGCTCGAGATCGGAATCTCTCACTTTCGTCGGGACGCAAGTGCGCTAATGTTTAGTGTATGTATATTTTCATTGGTTATTTCTATTCAGTTGTTTCGCTATAAACCAGCCTTAAACTGTATACAATTAAGCAAATTTAAATTTCCCGTGAGGAAAATTTAAATCGTCATTAAATTTTCATCGTGAGGAAAAAAATCCGACGAAAAAAAAGTGAAAACAACAAAAATGAGGGCTTGTATTGTACTTCTAGAACTTTCTAAAACAATCATAAACAGATTATAACTATAAATAATAAATGAGATTAGTGCCTATAATGTGAAAGTTAAACAGAATCATACGAAATATGGCTAAACTTTAAATTAGCTTAAATATAACGATCTTTAATATATTTATTACGGATTATATTACTCACATAATGTTTCTTTTTCTTTTTTCAAAGCATGAAGGTATTTTCGCCTTTTTTCCTTTAAATTATATTGCAGTCGTTTAAATTGTTCTATATACAATGATTGCAACCGGATAAGCTTCTCTCGAGAAATATAAACGACTTCCTCAGCTGTGTATATGCCAGCATGCCTTAAAAAATCAATGCTATTTTTAAAAAATAGTAAATTCAAATCAAAGCTTATTTGCTTTGAAGCAATTACAAAAAAAAATGTGTTTTTTTTTTAAATAATTTATCATAAATGTATGTTAAAATAATGTAAACAATAGAACATATTTTCATTATAAGCATGCATTTTAAAATATAATGTATAGAAAAAGTGAACAGATACCATAATTTTTTCAGTTATTAATATGTATATATCAATTTTTCCAAATTTATCTTAAAATCTACTTGAACACTTATTTTTACAAATTCAACTATGAATTTGGACTCCGTTTAGTTCATTAAACACCCATAAATAATTATTATACTGATAACGCGATCTGTGATTCGCAGAGTTTTTTTCCAGTAGTAATCGACGAAAAAACACGTTCAACATGTAATATAGTGCGATATTATATAAAGTCTATTATTTTCCAGAACAAAGATAAAAATAAATTACTCATTTAATATCAAAACTTAATTAGAAGAAATCGTTTAATTTTCTATTAAGAAATGAAATTTTATAATAATAAAATAATTCCTTGTTATAAGACAGTTACAATTTATCTCAATGGTAAAAATATATACATCATTTAAATTTAAATTTTAAACTAATGGACATAACGTGTGAATTCATTCATAGAATCGTGTTTTCTTAAGACATATAAAATTCCGATAGTTATTCCGGGCTTAAATCGATTACTACTGAAATTTTACTGAAAACTATAAAAGATTATTAAATAATTTATAAAGATGTGTATTAGCACAAGCACAAAGCAACTAGCATTTTTTTCTACATTTATATCTAAGATAACAAATTTTTCTTAAGTAATATGAAGCCATTGCAAGAAAATTATTGACGTATTTTTATTCAACATTAAATAATGTACTGAAATATTGAATTTATAACAAAATGTAGTATGATATCAACTTATTGCTAATCGAATTGTTTTCAACAAAATGTAATATGATATCAACTTATTACTAATCGAATTGTTTTCAACAAAATTATATTTAAATTAAAAATGATCTTTATGAGAAATACGTTTTCTATTCTAATAATAACCAGAATTAATATGAAGTTAAATTTTATTAGTCAGTAACTGTGAATGTTAATTTTAAAACTGCTCTAACAATAATTCTATATTATAAATATTATTAATTCAATATTTGAAAAATGTAACCGTGGTAACAATAATTTGTCAGAAAAAATTTATGCCATTTTAATGTACAAAATCAAAAATAATCATTTCAATTTTATCAAAATGTAAATTCAGAGGACTACTTTGAGAATCTATCACTCTACAATGTTAATAAACATTTCTTCTGAAAAAATATCATTTACATACTAGAAGCCTTTTATAAAAATATATTAAAAGTAAACAATACTTAGTTTTTACTTCTCTATGAAATTCAATATATTAGCAAAATTTCTTAACTAAATTTTAACAAAAATAGAACTGCAAATATCAAATAGAAAGTTTCCATTATAAAGGTTTTATAAACAAGAAATCCGTATGTTCGTTGTCTAAGAATTAGTTATTATTCATATATAAATATCTAATTTTGGAAGCTAGAATTCTTGTAAAACTTGACAACAACAAAAGTAGAGGAAACTTTTAAATTTAATTGTATTCATGAAATAATAAAACGTCAAAGTTTATCTCTCTAAATAGCAATTTGATAGAAATGTATTAATATTTAATAATGTTAAAAACTATTGTCATAAACATAAATCTTTAAATCTTCATGCAAAGACTAAATCTACATGACAGTTCATTTTCTCACTAACTTCAATGGATCCTCTTGTGAATCATGTACACTTTCATTATCGCTGTCATCCAAATAAGTAGTTTTAATTGTATCTGTTACAACAGTTGGATCAACATCACTATCTGAAGAACTAGCGTAATCCAATATGTCACTCTGGCTAGCATTCACTTTGAATGCATCGAGTTGTTCTGAAAAAGAAATGATTAAAATATAAATTATATTCAATTACAAATTTTACTACATAATATTTTTGTAATATATGCACGGGAACTGCCTTGTTTTAGATGATGAAAACTAGCTGATTATATACATAATTGGAAAGTTTCCATTCTAGGGCCAAAAACGATTAGTTTTCTACCTGCGTCTAAAAATAGCCGATATCTTTTTTCTAAACAGAATGGAAATAGGACGTAATATGCTAGCCTCGGTGTATAATATACTATTTTCCAATAATTCGAAAAACCACCCAAGCAAAGATAAATTAATATTTTTAAAATCCCCTTGGCAACTTGGTAAAAAAATTTAATTGTCATTTGTCTTCATTGCAAAATCAAGGAAATGTATTCATATATTGTTACAAAATCTAATACGTAATAAAAATAGTATATTACTCAATGAAATTAAATGGCTTTAATAGAGTGACCGATTTCCAAAGGTCAATAACCGACAACAACATACTCAACGAAGAAAACAATGGTTACATTATTTTATTCACAAAGTGAAATATTATTGGTAATCCGTAGGGCTACCAATACATTTTATTTTTAAGGTGAATTAACAATTTTTATTGTTATCATACTTACTAAAAGGATCTATTGAATCTGTTGTTTCCTTATCTTGGCTGGCAATATCATTTGTTTGCGTTTTTGTATAATGCTTAAGATTTAATAATAAAACTTCAGGAGTTTGAGGTAAAGTATGTTTTGAAGCGGATCGAACTCTTGCAATTTGAGCTTTCCTAGAGTGCTCAGCGCAATACCTGAAACAAAAATTAAATTGTAATAACTCATTGTACTAAAGTCAAAGTGATTAAAATTTTATTGCTTACGAGAAATCTCTTTTGTCCAGTCTTGGTGCCGGATTTTGACATTTACGACCATTTGTATTGTAAACGAAACCACATTGTTTAAAGGGTGCGTTGGAATCTTCTAAAATATGTTTCATACAATAAGAATATCCATCCAAACATTTTTTTGTACATTCATAAACAGCATAAGAACAATGGTGAGATTCTTTAGAGCGCTTTGGAAAAGTACTTGAAGACATTTTCGAAGATCGTATCATATTAGTTACTGCAATCAAAATTTAATTATTAAATATTATATACATTGATTATAATCTATTATTTATATTTCTGTAAACATCAATAAATATGTGCGAAGCAGACATACACATTTCTCCAAAGATACGTATGTCATAAACATTTGTCTAAAAAAGCCGTTTTCTACATTTCTCTTAAGACCCTTGTAGGAAAAAATATTGTAAAATGCTGAAAATTCTAATTTTAGCACTATTTCAGTGTTTTTCAACAATGTTCGGCATTTTTCAGCATTCTTTTCTACAAGGGAATTTTTCTCACTTAGTAGAATTACATCTACACTGAGAAAAATTTTTGCAAAAAATTGAAACAATTTTTACAAATTAAACATATAATGGACAATACTACTAAAACTAAAAAAGAAATTTATATAAAATGTACTCATAAACGATGATTTTTAATTTTGTTCTTACAGAATTATAAATATATTATATAATTTTTTTATACATTTTTTATAATTTATTTCAAAATTTTTTCCCTGTGTAAGGAAGAATTCCTCAACTGAAAAATAAAGTCACCAAAAGATGGTAAATAATTCTAATAAATAATATCCCGTAAATGATTACATATTTATGAAAACAAGAATATATTCAAATTTGGCGGGTGTCTAGAATGCTCTACAACGGAAATACAACTCGAGACAAAACATTATTTAAAAAAATATATATAACCAAGTGTTTCGCATGCATACAGTTTTGGAAAATTAAATTTTATTTTTCTAGATCTAAATTAATATCTTAAATGACATTTGAGGTATAATCATGAAACGACATATGAAACAATTTGACCATTGCATTGCTCGGTAGCCATTTTGCGCCAGACCGCAATGGCGAGCTCTGTGATTAATGATTATTAACGTCCGCTTTCGGCGCAATATGAATTGATTCGCGACCCGTAAAATGTGACAAAACGAAGCGCGAACAGGTGCGTTACGACGGAGCCGCGGAGAAAGCGACGTGCCGATCAGAGGCTCGCACGTTGAAGGTGTACGTTTTCTATCGTTGGTGTGTCGCTACGGCGCACGTCAAAGCGCCGCTTTTGGAGACGTTTGCAAATAATCAAGGTATCACAGAGTACTGCCCGCAATCCCGAACGCGCGCCCGCAATCGGCGCAACCCAAGCTAGTCCCGAAACACGCGAAAAAGCCGACAATCAATTATTATCAATTACACTTACTTTACGACGTAATGAACACGATGCGCAGGTAGACTCAGCACAGATACGCCGATTGGTCGACAACAGTCGACCATTACGTGATACGAAAATGTACGCGTGCAGCTTTTGTAAGCCAGAGAGAGACAGATATATCGAGATTTGGAGTATGAGAATATAACGGAAAAGACGTTCGCGCGCACGCGCACAATCTGCTTTGCAAAAGAAAAAAATACCTTTTTCATGTACAAATCGAATTTAAACAAAAATAAAGCTGATTGAATAGAGCAAATATTGTTTAATAAACGTTATGAAAATAATGGCAAATAAAGTCGATAAAAATTTCTTTACTTGAAGTTATTTATCATTTTTGATTTCATTCTTTATTTTGTTTTGTTTTTGTCTCATTATTGAATATCTTTTTTATTTGAACAAACTTTTCATATCCTTCAAATAGACCATATTAAATTAGTTAGGGTCATTTGAATGAGTCCTAATAGCCGTTTCAACACTGAGAGTAAATAATAAATTAATAAAAATTATTCAAATGCACAAATCTGTATTAAAACTTTTTAATCAATGTCATATTTCTAAAATTCTTAATAATTTATTTTTGAAACTTTTTAAAGGGTATCATATTTCTAAAATATTCTATAAACTTTAAGAAGTTTCAATAAAGATTTGTGCATTTGAATAATTTTTAATAATTTCTCATTTACTGGGAAGGTTTCAAAAAGTACAATTAAAAATTGTACAATGCATTCAAACATTTGTAAACATAAAGTGAAAAATCATAATATTCACGTGTTTTATGAAAACATTTTCTAATTTTTTATTGTAACTTTTTGGCTTTATCCACTATGTGATTACAAATTACAAAAAAAGATTACATTTGTTACAACAATTTTTCTCTCAGTGAATAAGTAATTAAAGATGTCCCTACACAGAGAGAAAAGATTAATAAAAATTACTGACATTATTAGTAAACCGGTCATATATTTGCAAGAATTGAAAAATAACTATTCCAAGTTAGTAAAAAGTGTCAGTATTTTGATCATATTGTCAGCTTTTAAAAAGAATAATTGTCAACAAGTTGATATGTTTTGCTAACTTTATATTAATTTCTGAATTTTTACAAGTATATGACCAGCTTACTAACAATGTCAGTAATTTTTATTAATCTTTTTTCTCCATGTAATAGCAGTATTTATAAATATTGTTAAACTTCCTCTTGTGGAAAAGAATGCTGAAAAATGCTGAAAATTCCCAATTTTAGCTGTTTTTCAGCATTCTTTTCCATAAACATTGACAAAACGTAATAATGATTAAACATTTATACTAAAACATTCTTCTAGTAATTCTAGTAAATGTTATATTTCTCAAATATTTAATTATTTTTGTTTAAATTTTAAAGTGCATAATAATTTTATGTTACACTGAGAAAAAAGTAATAGTAAAATTAAAAACTATTAAAAATAGTAAAAATGATCATTTTTAATGACTTTTAAATTTTATTATTATTAACAGTAGAAATAATTACTTTTCCAATACCTCCTCAAATTGATAGAAAAAATAGTAATTTGTGATATCTCTTTTTTCTCAGTGTAAAGTTTTCTATAAATTTTAGTTAGTTTCAATACCAATACCATTTGAATAGTTTTTAATAATTTTTACTAAGATATCACAAAGTTGGATAGAATTTTTGACAAGAATAGTTTTTAAAAATTTATGGCAAATAAGAAAAAATTGTGCAGCATAAAGTTAAGATATAATATTAAAGAAAAAAAGAAAAAAAAATACAGTATCTTGTAACTTAATAGAATTATATTATTCCCTAAATTTTGCCAATTTAATATTAATTGTAAAACACTTTTTAGTATTAATATTAAGAAGTGGCATGTTTTTTTTAATTTTACTGCAAATCATATTTTATTTATTTCTATTCATATTCATTTATATTTTAGTTACATATATATATATATATATATATATATAATCTATGTAAATTTTAAATAAACGTTTACTGTAATAATGTAAATTTTATCAAAATAATTTTATAAATCTTATGTACTTTATTGAATTTCAATTTTATTGTATTAGAACATATTGCATTTTTCATATAAATTCCAAAATTTAACTTTTGTAAATTATTAAATTCCAATATTTATCTCCTTGTAAATTATAATCACTTATTTAATGATTTATAAATTTGTAAATATTACTGTATTGTACGTACATTAGTTTATTATATATAGAGAAATATATAAATGTCTCTAAATATTAATGTAAATAATTTATTTATTTTTTGTTAATTTGTTAATGCATTTTCTGTAATAACATGAAATAAAATAAATAAATAAATATTATTCCATTTTCTGTTTTAGAAATTTGTAAAGAAATTGAAGTATTTCTTTAAAACCTATTTAGTGAAATTTCTAAACATAGTCGCAATAGGTTAAATTAATAATTAATTTAAAACAAATAAATTTGATACGTCATATAGTAATATGAAATTTCAAATTAAATTTCAAACAAACAATTTGATGAATAATAAGATCATCAAGTTTCTTTTTTTTATAACTATTAAGACTGAATCACACATTTTTACCGCATGCATTTAGTGGGTTTTTCCACACAAATGAAAATTATTTAAAATTGAAAGCAATTTAGACTTTTATTGCGTGCATAATGAAACAAATATTGTATATTTATCTAATATAATTAATTTATTTGGTTTATGACAATTTCTTTCGTTTTCTTGTTATTTCTTGGCATATTTTCTTTAATAACATGAAAGGGTAAATAAATTACTCAAATATATACATAAAAACGTTTTAAGTACACAGAAAACATCTGTAGTGCACTCCTAATTATTGACACAAGTAGAAATTATAACTATCGTAGGCAACCAAATTTATGTGGGTCAATTATATGAAAAATAATTTACCGAATTCCTTGAATTACATACACTGTATGGTTGAATCAACCGTACAGTTTATGTAACGTTTAGATATTAAATTTTATTTGATTTAATATGCATGTCCTTCTGCAAATAATACAAATTCGTATTAAATTAATTAAAAACTGCTAGATAAACTCATTTATCTACCAAAGAGTATATTCTTGTATATATCTGAAATATTTAAATAATATTCATTTAATATACGGACCATTCATTTTGAAAGTGTTGTAAGTCCATTTTTAATGCAAATTGAGATATCTTTAAGAAATGTAAGAAATTTGCTTTAAGAAATTTACATTCTGAAAAGTACACCAATTTCAATACTAATGTTCATATGTACATAAATTATTAATGATTAAATAATAACATTGAAATAAATAAATAGAAACTCTCATAATTAGTTTTTAATATCATATACCTGAACATAAAATTTCATTAAATTGTTTATTAAAAATAAAATTAATAAACTGAAGTAAAATTAATCGTTTTATGACTCAAAATATAAATCTATTTATATAAATAATACAACATATATATGGGACAGAAGGGGAATAATCCATTATTGTGTTTCAGTTCGCTCAGAAGGCAACACGATCTGATTGAGTCCCTGCTACAATACAAAACAGAAGATACCTTTTGTAGAAAAATAGCAGTGAGCTTTTATTCGTCAAAGTTCGAGTTAATCTGCAGAGGTATTTAAATTCGTACCAGTTACGCGTGACTGCGCAAAGACGTTGCGCTGTAACCACGAAGTGGCAAGTTCCTTATTTTCACTTCGAGAGCGCTGTGTACGTTGGACAAGTCGCAGTTTCAGTCGGTGACGTTGAGGTGCGCGGCTCGTAGTTAAAAGAACATATCTTGGTTCCTGAATTTATGACTGATAAGTGTTTTCGGTGCACAACATCAATGGCGGGGGATGGCGAAAAATGGTACTACACGAAAGAAGAGTTGATGAATACACCGAGCAGAAAGATGGGAATAGATGCCGACAAAGAATTAAGTTATCGGCAACAAGCTGCCAATTTAATCCAAGACATGGGTCAGCGGTTACAAGTGTAAGTACACGTTGTTTTTCAAGACACATTTTTTCGGATCCCTCAAACAATCTCTAACGCATTAAATAACTGCATTGTCCCGCTCTTGGAATCTCATCCACGTGCTCGGGTTGAGTGCAATTTTCTCTTGTTTGTGCTAAAAGTGATTTTCGTAGCCTTTTACAAAACTACGCACGACTTTAATAAAACAACAAGAAACGTTTGGACGCGTACGCACTCAATTGGCTTGTTTTCGGGTGCCACGAAAACGAATGATTAATGTTGATTTGTCGAAGACTTTGTTTTTTCGTTTCCTTTTTCATTCGTTTTAATGATAGAGTCCAAAGGAATTATACTAAGTTCCACGTGTTTCATGATGAAATTGAATATCGCGTTATAAATGTAACACGAAAATCGGGTCACGCTAAAGGGTAATCGTTTGATATCCATTTTTTCCAGTGATACCAACATGTTACTTTTTATTTCTTTTTTTTTTTAATTTCTCGCAAAATCTTGTAAAAATTAAGTCATGTTTGTTTTTTAATTTTCAAAACTGCAAACGTTTTTCAATTAAATTATGATTATAACCAAGAACATTTCCATGATTATACAACCAATAACAGATCGCTACTTTACATTGATTTTGTAGGTTATAGTGTTTTTGAATTTATTTTCAGAGCAAAGGGCTAACGTGGTTTTTAAATTTTTTAGCCACGTGGGATTTAACCCTTATTAGTAATGATATTCAAAAATATATATTTCATTTACATATTTCTATATTCCCTATTTTTTATTTTATTTTTATTTTTTTTACATAGTCTTATATGTTTATTAAAATGAAAAATTGTGTACACAAGTATTAAACTTGCATATTTATGTTTTATATATAGTTTTTTAATTAGAATAAAAATTAAAATATTATAAACTGAATATCAAGAGTTAAGTTATAAAATATTAAATAAACTACAAAGGAAAATAATGTATATAATGTATGATGAATATTATAATTAAACAATTATTATTTTGTTGGAGTGGAAAACTTCTCATTTAGTGTTATCTTTATATTTCCTATTGTTAGTTATATTATGTTAAAATAACTGACAATACATTTTTACCAATTACTTTTTAATGAATTTTGTTTTAAATTTTTTTAGAAGCTTTAGTAAAACACTTAATTTTTTATTTGTAATAAAAAATACGAAACTAATGAGTATAACTAAACTTAATAACAATTAAACGATGAAAATATTATTCAAATAAATATAAGTATCTCTATTATTTTAATAAAATAATATATCATGCTTTTGTACTTGAAGATTAATAGGCTATTATATATTTAAAAATTTATCTATGAAATAAACAATTCAAAGATATTAAAAATAGTTAATTACTTGGTGTATAAAAATAAAATAACATTCTTTAATTATATTCAAAATGTTGAGAAGACAACGTTACTAAGTTTAAATGTGATTATTTCTGGTCTTATTATAGAAATTTAAGAATATATAGTTTTATTATTATTTTTTAATATGAAAACATATTTAGGTAATTTGTAAAAAGTTTCCTTAATGTTAATGATCAAGTGCAAAAGTTGAAAAACATATACTTAATATAATATGTATATGTTACAGATCACAACTATGTATAAACACAGCGATCGTGTACATGCACAGATTTTTTATGCTCCATTCATTTGCATCATTTCACCGCAACCACATGTCTTTGGCAGCTTTGTTCTTGGCTGCAAAAGTTGAAGAACAACCACGAAAATTAGAACATCTTATTAAAATTAGTCAACTATGCCTCCACCGGGATGGACAGGAACTGAATGTTTCACAAGAGGTGATTAAATTTTAATCCATGTTAAGAATTTTTCCTATTCTATATTTAACTAAATGTTCTTTCTTGTATTAAGCAATATTACTGATTTTGAAGCATTTACACTCGAGTTTCTTAGTTCTTATATTCTCAATTTTAATAGAAGTAAAATTGAGAATTTGAAATTATTTAAAAACTAAAAAATGAATAATAATGTTCAAATGTATATAAAAAGTAAAAATACAAGAAAGTTGAGTGTATAAATTTGAATCTGCTTTTATAAACTTAATTTAACCACTTGCATGCGATGATTGGATATACGAGTATTGCAATTTTTTCATAGCTATATCTTTACAAATTATTTGACCTTACTTTTGCATTAAAAATAATTTGATTACTTTAGTATTTTATTTTGTTAGTTTCCCCATTTATTTTTATTTCGCATTTAGCAGTTATAATACGTTTAATATGTATATGTACATATATATCACACATATATATATATATATGTTATATAAATGCGTCTAACATTGTATCTAGGGACAAATTTTTATTTAAATTTGAGAACATTTTTGACCAACATGATCCTTTTTTCTGAATAAATTAAAAATTAACCATGTTGGAATTTATCTATTAAATTGAAAATGTATTGATATGTATTTAAAAAAGTTTACTCCCCTTAAAAATAAAAAGTATTGGTAACCCTGCAGGGTATCATCATATTTCATTTTCACCGTGAGTAAAATATCGTACTCAACTCGAACAAAAGTGATTTCAGGTTGGTAACCCTTTGCCTTTAGCTTGGGTTACCAATTTAAAACTACTTTTTTCCTCTTGGAGTAATATACTATTAGTCCATTAAGGTGAAATATCAGTACTATATTCACAATTCTATGGCATTGGGAGAATATTATTCAATACATAAAGTTATTTATGGATTTCAAATAAGACGTAACTTTTGAAAATAGACTTTTTATCAATTCAAAAAATTAAAAAACTATTTTCAAAAGTTACGTCGTATTTGAAAACCATAAATGACTTTATGTATTGAATAATATTCTCCCAATGCCATCGAATTGACGGACGTTGGCTAATTTTTAAATCTTATCATTTAAAGAATTATAAATAAAAAGACACCAACTCCATGAATACATCACTGATATTTTACCTTAAATAAAAAAATGAAATTTGGAAGAATTCAAACTTTAAGTCTTCAGACAATTATCAAGATACAAAAAGATGTGATAGAACCTCAAGTGCCCCATGTTAGACAATTTTGTAAATATATATAAGAGAAGAAATTGAATAAATGTCAAATAAAATACTGTTCTTTTACATATATCTATATTCGTAAGTAATAAGATGTATTAAATACACATATTGAATTTGACATTCAACATTTTTGTCTCTTATATATATATATATATATATATATTTATATATTAAAACTTTGTACATACATATTAAGTTGATAAATTTGTAGTTTCTTTATATATGATGTAGAATAAAAGTGCATACTCCGTATTGAAAGTCGTCAAAATAATATCTTGGAAAAATTAAATTCTGTAGAGCTACATTGAACAGGCGCAGGACATAATAATGAACGAAAATCTATTGCTACAAACCTTGGGATTTGACGTCGCCATTGACCATCCACACACTCACGTTGTTCGCTGCTGCCAACTAGTGAGGGCATGCAAGGATTTGGCCCAAACATCGTACTTTATGGCTTCAAATAGGTAAATATTGTCATTTAACAGCATAAACTGTGAAATTAATGTAAATACTGTGTTTAAAATCTTACACTTTGCATTTTTAAAATGAAAAAAGTGGTGTATCATTTATTTTACTTTTTTTATGTATACAGGTATTCTTTTACTGCGCGGAGAGAAAAATTATGCTAAAATCGCGCAAAGTTACATACCTTTTTTGTACAAAAACTTTCCGAGCAACAATCGCACGAAATTTTATAACGTATTTTTTCATTACATTAAATTACATTAATTTCAGTAATGAAAACATCCAATTATTGTAGGTTAAGTATATCATAACTTTCTTCAACGCAAACGCTTGAGTCTCTTACCATTTTTTCATGAACATCGAGCAATATTAGCGCGACAAAGTGTCGTGCATATACAGTAAGGTAGCGCTGCACTAAAAGCATACAATTCAATCTAAATTAGAATACACCTTTTGGAACTAATAAGGCATAAAATTTATACTGAAATAGTACTTAATTTACATGCTATTTTCGATTGACACTATGCCGTGCGATTAATGTTCGATATTTCTCTCCGTGTGGTTGTGGTTTAATTAAAATAAAGGGATGTAATATTTTCTTGTAATATTTTATAAAATTGATATTTATATATTTTATAATATATATTATTATATTATATAATATATATAATATAGAATGAAGTTTTATAGAAAAGAATTATTACTATTTTCCTTTTGTTTAGTCTCCATCTAACAATGATGTGTCTACAATACAAACCAACTGTTGTTGCTTGCTTCTGTATCCACTTAGCCTGTAAGTGGGCGTGCTGGGAAGTAAGTATCAAAAACATATTTTAAGGTATTTATTGTTTATTATTATAAAAGTAAAATTTCTGTACATAGAACATTTTATAAAATAATAAATATCTTAAGATATACATTTTAGTAGAATGTATCACCAAGTACAGACGATTCGTGACCCACCTAAGTTTAATGTAAGAGAGTTTAAGTTGGCTATTCTGCTATCGAAAACAGATTTAGAAACGCAGCCTAAAGATGAATAAGAAATAACGAACGCTTTTTCTTTAAACTGCGTTTCTAAATTTATTTTTATTAGCAGAATAGCCAACTTAAACTCACTAACATTAAACTTAGGTGGGTCACGAATCGTCTGGACTGGGTTTACATATGTTTATACATATTTTATACTATTTCGCATAATATATAAAATATTAATTACGATTTGTTTATTTTATTAGATCCCCGTTAGTAACGAGGGAAAACCATGGTACTTTTACGTGGACCACACTGTTACGTTCGATTTACTCGATTCGATAACAAAAGAGTTTCTCCACGTATTTGACAAATGCCCATCCAGGCTGAGAAAAAGGATACTAAGCATGAAGAAATCAGAGCCACCTAGTATGCCATTAGCGAGTGCACCTTTTGTAAGTTAAATTTTCATGTAGTTTATTTTAAATTTTAATTAATTTGTTGGTAATTGTTCGGAAGAGTACCCCCCACCCCCCAGCAGAGGGTTTCATGACATCAAAAGAAATATCAAGTTTAGAGTAATCTCCAAAGAACTGACATTAGTCCCAACAATGTCCTGAACCTGTGTTCTTAGTTTAAGTTAGACTTTTACCGGTTTTTGGCCATAACTTTTGAATGGCAAGAGAGCACAAATTTTTTTGTAATGTCGTAATCAGAACAAAGAATACATCGATTAACGTATTTTTACTCCATGTTGGGGGGGGGGGGGTAATCTTCCGAACAATTGCCAATGTTTTAATTAATTTAAAGTGATATGTTCAATAAATGTATAAATTTGTTACGCACTAAAGTTGTGATAAAATTATGTACAATTTTACAATGTTGCCTGAAACATTATATATTTGATTTTCATCCGTTTTTAAAATTATTCGTTTATTATTAATCGCAAAATAAAAAAATTGTTTAATTTTATAGGACGCTGACCCAAGAAGACTTCAACAAATCGATGCGGCAATAGCTAGTACGAGCAGCCAGGGCGTTGGAAGTCTATTATCTTCATCCACTGTTGCAAAACGTAAGACCTACACAGAGAATGAAGAAAGGCAAAGAACCAGTGCTGCTCTTATGCCGCCACCTCCGAGTCGGAACACGAACGACATCTATCGTGAAAAGAGAGAGCGTGAGCGCGCTGAACGCGAGAGGTTGGCTGCAAACTTCAACAGCCATCATACGTTCGAGGCGTCAACATCGAGCACGACGTCTTCATCCTCCCATTCCCACACATCGCACCCGACTTCACAACCGCTTCAGAAGCCTGGCATGCCTGGTCTGAACAAACACCAATCGGCAAATCAGAAAAGTGCGATACACCACCATTCGCACCCAAAATCTGAGATGCTGAAACCAGGCCAGGCTGCACCGCCACGACAACACGGCAGCAACAACACAAGTGGTAGTTCAATGGGGTCTCGAGATGGAAGCCAACGACAAAAACCCCGTGACTACCACACGCCGGCGGTGCAAAGCCAGACTCATAGCTTGCCCAGCCTCGAAAGCTCCACGGTACCTCCCCACAGCAATTCCGTGGAGAACAATAAACATCAAGTTCATGACAAACGGGGTAGTCATGAATACCGTTTCAAGCCACAACAGCCCAGCTTGGAACACCACAGGAAAGAGGCTGATAATAAAATTAGCCACGGCAAGCGGAAGCCAGAGGATGTGCGAATCGAAGAAGTGCGCAAGCTTATGGAGAAGCCTGTACCCATAAAGCCGCGCGAAGAACAACAAAAGGAGGATTACATGTCGCACATGTTGAAGCAGTCCCATAAACCCAACTATGGGCAGGAGCTGAAGCCACCAGTTGCCAGTCAACATTCAGTTCACGGAGTCGCCAAGATTCTTAAAGAAACGATCAAGAATGGCAACTCGTCATCAGGTGGCGCGTCCTCTTTCTCGCTTAACAGCAGCAGCTTCGAGGACAGTTATAACACGGGATCACAGGACGAGGGGGCGTTAAATATGACTCCTCAGCAGCCGATTATTAGGAAAAGATCCTTGTTCAGCCCGGATGACACATCGGCAAAAAATGAATCCGCTACTCAACAGCGGATTAATAAATACAAACAGAAGACTTCACCTATGGAGTCTAAATTGCCGAAACGGGAGAATGCGGCTCCCGAAATGCCGCTGCTTGAAAACAAATCCCTCTTTGGGACCAATGTAACCCACCAACAACATCCGGTGGACAAGCAGCTAGAGAGAGTGTCACGAAGGCTGGACATGAATCCGAGTTCAGATTCCTTCTTGGCGAAGTCGGCGGTAGAAAATTGTGTGAAGGTTGAGAAACCTTCACTCAAGACAGAAGACCTGTCCGCTGTAATGAACGGCGTACCGGTAAAAAATAATTCCATAGAATCGAGCAAATCGAGTATGCCTGAACTCGACAGATTAACAAATGACCAGGCAAATTCTATGGAATTATTTTCTGTTGACATGCCGGCAGTCAAGATGGAAATTGAAATTCCAAAGAAAGAAGAAACTCCTTCGCCATTAAAAGCGGCGAAGAGTATCAATGCGCTGCTGCAGGAGTGTATACAAACTCCATCTTTAATTAATCGCTCTTTGATCCCGAGCGTAACAGCACCAACAGCAGTTGCTGTTAATATGTCAGTATCCGAAGAAGTCGCTACTACCACCGGAGACCAGCGACCGTTTTCTGCCAACCTTGCGTCGTCTCAAATGGTTCCACCGACGATGTCGAGCAATATAACACCAATGTTGTCTACGGCATTGCCAGCGTTGAGCGTTGATGCTAGCTCCATTACAGAACCACCATCAGCCACGATAGTAGGCAGTGCACAAACTGCACTTAACTTGCCACTATCACAGCAATCTGAAACCAAAAAAGAACACCGTAAAAGTGAAAAGAAAAAGAAAAAAGAAAAGAAGAGCAAGCACAAAGAAAGTGAAAAGCCAAAGGACAAACACAAACATAAGCGCAAGGACAAAGACAAGGAATCACGGAAAAACAAAGACAAAGAGCGAGAAAAGGACCGCAGCAACAAAGATCGCGAAAAAGAAAAGTCAGCTCGAAGTGAAGATGCACCCGCTGCACCAATTAAAATCACGATACCGAAAGACAGGCTAAATATGACCACCGAACAAGAGAAGACAAACCCCGGATTGAAAATCAAAATACCAAAAGAGAGAATAAAGGCCCCGGAAACGACAACGAGTAGCGCGAAAATTGAGAGTGCGACGGTTGGAGGACGTACGATTTCACCCACGCCCCCCGCGATACCAGCAGCGCAAATGCAGGCGCCACTCAAGATCAAGATTCGCACGTCTGCCAGCTCATCGGAAATCACGCCAGCGCACGATAGTCACGTGTCGAGTCGAAAGCGCGAACGCTTAGACGATAGCCCGGGGGGACTAACAGCGGCCAAACGGCCGGCAATTTCCCAGGCCACCAGCGGTACGGGTTCGTATGCCGCTACGCAAACTGTCACCGCGACCCAACGACCAAGCGAGCGACAAAACGGACGTCATTACAACGCGAGCAGCAATAATAAGGTACGTGGTTGTAGCACCGCACGAGCAGGCTCATACTCGACCCAACATCCCCGTCAGTCGAATTTCGCGAGTTATAGGCGCGAACCCAATTACAGACCACAAAACCCAGCTTCGACTAGTTATTTTTATGCCGGTTACCCTCCGCCATCGCATACTATGTACCAGCAGCAAATGCCAAGTTACATGTACGATCCAAACTACGTTGGTAATTTGCATTATTATCAACCGTATGCGCAATCGTGTATGTACCCTGGAGGAAATGTGATAATGACCGCAGCCGGCACAATCGATACCTCGGTGCCACCGCCATCCTTAGCCACTGGTACTAGAAATGCCGGTGCAAATAGTTCGGCTGAAAATCGGCCTCCGCTGCCACAGGATGTACCGCCGCAAAGTTACACGCCTCCGCCACCACCTTTACCAGATGGTCCCCCGCCGAGTGCCCCACCCCCACCACCACCTCCAGCAGACATAACGTGAACGATTTTTTAGTACATCTTGTGTTTTTGCTGTTATATTGAACGTAAGCCTTTACCATCTTGGCAAACTTAAATTACGAAGCAGGGTTTTTGATTTTCAATTTACCTTCACCTATCATATACCACAATAGTATTAAAGATGAACAGAGGAATTTGTACATATAGTAAAATTTTATATTACATTGTAAATATATCGGAAGTATACATATATAAATCATTTCGATTTGCTAAAATTTTATTTAATTCAAGATAAATAGTAAGCGCATTTGATAAAATAATTGTATATATTATTTTTTTTACTATTTTTCTTCGACGAGACATATACATTTATTTCCGGATTTTAGTTATAAATAATATCAATCGTGACTGATATTGCAAAAAAAATTAAATGAATCATATATTTTGTTCAACCATATATTTTTTATACAAGTGATATTTAGTGTAAATATGGATGATACAATTATTTGATTATTGTATATAATGTGTAAATATACACAGTATAAAGTCATTATTCTTATAGATAGATAGATATATATGTTCATAACTATAGATTAAATGTATACATTATTGCGAGAATTTTTTCATATGCCATATAAATAAAGAATATAAGAAAAATTGTTGATAGTTTTTTTGTTGTTTAATTGTTAAATTCTATTTGTTAATAGAAGTTCCTGTTACAATATCCTTACTTTGTTATAATGGAACTTATATATGTATATTATTACATATATAGTAATTAAGTTAAAATCGTTATTGTTTTAATCCAACAAAATTATTTCCATAAATTTTAACGTCCGATTTATATAGTGTCTAAAACAGCAGATGGAACGCTAAATATTATGATAAAAAACAATTTCGCACATGCGCTATATAAAATACAGTCTTAATATGTTTCAAAGTCGTGAGAAAGTACTCTCTATCCTTAACATTCACCTTGATTTTTCCAAAATTAAAATGTTCTATATACATCAATTGCGAACAAATGTGTATACATATTTTTTTAAAAAAATATTTACATTTTACTTTAATTTGTTGTATCACAACGTTTGTAATTAGTGATATATTTTATCATCTATATAGAGGCACGTGCCAAATAATAAATAAGTTTTTATGATAAAAATTTCTATTTTACATAATCTATAATTTTTTTTATTTGATATCTAAACTTTTATTGTTAATAAGGGTGCTAAGACAATGATTAAATCATGAAAAAGGGAAAATATTATCTTATTTTAGTTTAATGAAAATTTTTAGTAATGAATGTATTCCAATCCTCTTATGTGAAACTAAATACAAACTTGTTTTATTCTTATGAAGATTTAAGAACGATTTTAAAAATTGTTGGTTATGAAATTCAGATTTGTGATTAATATATTTATCATAAACTTGACCTGAGACTTTCAAATTACATTGTTACATTATTTTTACAATTAAAGTGCACACGAGTGTAGTAAATGATGTAATAAATTAATCGCAACATAAAAATCGTTCACGCATAAACAAACTTAGTTAATTTGTTTATAACTTTCGTCAGGTCTTATTCTAAAAGCATGACTTATTTTCATGTACTTTCATAGGAACACCTTTTATAATTACGGCAATATTTGAATTGTAGTAATTAAACAACGAATTCTGTTTTCCTTCAACACGATCATCTTCACTCTGTCTATAAATGTTCTGAAAACAATGCTCCGAAAAGTATAGTTATTCTATTTTTAAGTTTCAATTTATACAAAAAAAAATAAATAATAAATTAAACAAAAATTTATTATACAAGAAATAAATCAAAGAAGTAAAATAATACATAAAAATGAAAAAAATATATAATAGAAAAACATACATTAGTAAAAAAAATATCCCTTTTAGTAATCTAAATAAATTTAGTATACAATAAGTTTTTTTTAAATATTTGTGTTTATCTTTTTTAATACGGTTCTTTTTGGAGCAATGCAAAATGATTAGTTAGCAGTAGAAGTAGATGTCACAACAGCATGATATCGTGTTGAACATTTCCCTGCATCCGCCAGCTATCCCTTAAACAATTTTAATTTGCTTTGTCACGCGGATACTGCATTTTTATTTCAAGTCATTTCAAGGCTGATTTCATTTAGATTTTGTTACCATCAAATTCGTACTTAAATTCTACAAATTGAAATAGTTATATTGAAACAATAATAAGAATTGCATGAAATTTCTTGATAATTGTATAAAATAAAATGATATAATAATGGCACAATATACACTGAGGAAACTGTATATATACTAGTAAGATTTAAAACTTTTTATATTAATTTAGGGACATAGATAAAATTTGAGAATTATTACTACTAATAATGGTGAAAATAATAATCATAAAAGCAATGTTTAGTAATTTTGAATTAAAAATACTCCATATAATTCTTCAAATTTAGAATTTATGTATAAAAATCTATATTCTTGTTTTCTCAGTGTAAAACACAAAACGGTTCTAATTATCAGATTTATTATACTCTAAATAATATAAATAAAAAATGAGAAACAAATGATAAAACTCATATGGTGGCATTCAAAGAGACCTTACAATTATTAAATCTAATGTTTTAGAAAACTTAAAAAATTAATCTTTTATATACATGACTTCATTTTCCAATTTTTCTGCGCGCCAATTTTTTTTTTTTTTTTTATCTTTTTACCGTAATAATAATATTGTAAACATAATTAGTATTCATGATTCATTCGGGAAGAAAAATAATACGAATTTCTTTAATCACACTGCCAGAAAATGATGAGTTTTGTGTTTTTAAATTTAAATAATAGTCATTACTATTCAGATATTATATGACTGATTCCTTTTATCTGCCCTACTCCGCTGCCACAGGAACTTTAGTTCCAAAACTGAGGGCCTTCTCATCGCAACGACTATAAAAAGAATGGAACCGTGATACAAATAAAATCGTATAAAAAAAGGCACGAATCTATACGCACATTTACTTACGCATGTTTGCATACGTTTACACATGTAAAAACAAGTAAATTTTGTATATATTCTGTTACCTTATTGTTAAGATTTTATTATTTAAGCCCAGAAAAAAAAACGGAACGATGCGTGCCGAATAGAGAATTAATAAAATGATAATTACACGACTGAGATATAAAGATAGACACTAGCAGTACCTTGTCTCTATGTGTGAGAGTTACGCACATCCGTCGAGCCACGATAGCCTTAATTTGTAATGAACCAACTTTGTGATTTACTTATTTTTTATACTATATGTTTTTATATGTATTTATATAAATATATATATTTGTATAAATGTATATACATATATGAACATATAAATAATTAAAAAAAATTAGCGTATACGACTTTTTTTTAACGAATGCCATGTAATATTGGGACGGAAGCGACCGCCTCAGCTTAGTTTGTTGTTTCCAGTGACAATTATCTCTACCTCTCATTCGTTCTCTTTTCCTTTTAAAAACATGTGTGTATAACAAAATGAATGGAATTTGAATCATTTGAGACCACCCTTTATTTTTCTATCTCAAAATCGTACTACTCCTTCTCATATAAGATTTGTTCACTCCTTGAAATAGCTTTTTAATTGTGATGAAAACTTTTCGCATGCGTGATTGAGTACTAATTTTGACTGTTGTTAGTTGTACTGAACATTAATTCTTAATTTGAAGTAGGAAAGATATATGTTGTGAGATGAGACCGTGTGAAGCGTGGCAAACACTGTTGGAACTCGTTGAAAGTTGAATGTAATATTAAGCAACGGTTAACAGAAAAATTATTGTATGTATCAGCGAATT
Organism: Leptoteleia sp. ZL-2020; assembly: GCA_022817305.1. NCBI lineage: Eukaryota > Metazoa > Arthropoda > Insecta > Hymenoptera > Scelionidae > Leptoteleia > Leptoteleia sp. ZL-2020. Next base: position 49,885 of record JABFPN010000117.1, on the reverse strand, counting down.
GTATTATTATCACTTGTATGCGTTTCTTCTGATCATTCAAGTATATTGTACGTCTTAAAGAATTGAAATTACGTTTCAAAATTGATCCTTTTTCGAGTTAATAAATGTTTTGCAAATTCAGTATAATCAATGTCTTTTCTTTTTTATCGTCCAATTATCCAAACACGGGGTTTTGTCAATTCTTTTGGACTCGATGTTGACGACTGTTACGTGTTTTATCACCAACACAGGCAAGATAATCACTGAGGATCTATAGTCAGTTGTCCATTCAGTCCTGACTCCTTTCTTTTTCCTTTCTTTTTACATTTATTCGTAAATTTATCGCCATTATTATAATTACGTTGAAATCTAATTCAACTATATTCCTGACTCTCCAGTGGTTATTTCGCCTCGTCTTAACATCGACGGTTCATCGGACACTACTAACAAAGTATGCCCATTTACCGAGGAAACTTTCGTTGTTTTTTTTTTTGTATTATTATGGTGAAGGGATAAATAATGATCACTATAATTGCTTACGCAAAAAGTACTTATTTTCCCCGTCCTTCGATTCTTTTCTTACGTTTTTGCATGAGTACTGCTGCATTCTGCATGCTTTGAAAAAAAGTCTAAAGTTGGTAGATGCCAAGTCACTTTCATTTAGTCTGACAATATACTTTATACTGTAGTAACATTTGAGATACAAAATATTTTTTTTAATTAAAATTTAAATGCCGTTCGTAAACGTGAGGCTGGTGGGGGTGGTATCATGCAACTTATTCGAGGCAACGTGATAACAAAGTCACGAGGCTTGGAATAGCTACGCTTATAATAATAATAATCATTAAATAATTATTACTTATTTAATTACTTTTATTTCCTCTTTTGCGGATAAACAGAAATATGACAAACTCCTGAATTCCCGTTCCCTTGGGCAGAGAATAAATCACATTGAATTAACGAAATAGAGCATTTGGAAAAGTAGATGAAGCTGATAAGGAGCATAAATGGAATTGTATTATAACAATGATGAAAAAATGCGATTTCGTTTACTTCATTAAATGTTCCTTTGCGCGGAAAAACCAAAGCTTAAGGGTAACTTTAATTATTTTCAAGTGAGCAGTTTTTTTTTCTTTCAATTTATAACATCTATGATGGAAAGTCGAGAACAAAGTTTTCACGGAAGCAAAATTTGCGTACCATTGGTTTACTAACACAACTAATAAGAAATAACAGAAAAGAATTATAAAAGGTGAAATAAACAGGGGACAAGATTTAATGATTTAATGAAAACTTTGTTCCAACATGAAATGCATCTCGATAATTTATGTTGCAGGATAAGCATTCGTCGAGCCATCACAAAAGTTCCAGCAGAACGTCATAATAGAAAAACAACCTTGAACTGGCACATCAATTGGGAATAATGGAAGCTCACTGAGGCCGGCAGTTTGGTCTTCCACTAAAAAGACTATCACCGGCAAGTTTATCCCGCTCGCCCACGGGATAACGTGTAAATACTTGGGCACTCGCATCGCCTACAAAAATACTTGACTTAAAGGTATGCGCATTTTTGCGCAGTTCGTTAACTTGTTGTACGTATGGAGTCCGCGCGGAATGTTGTAAGAATTAGTTATTATTTAAAGAGCGCCAAAGTTGATAGCAGATCATAGCGACGTTAATGAGAAGTTTAATTTTGGAAATACTGTTTGAGTATTTTTGTAGATATATATTAAGCGTGTAAATATTTCCAATATATATTATTTTCCGTTGGGCCGGACAGTTAGTAAAGTTTCTTAAATATTGAGAAATAAGTGGAATCAACTTAAACATTCTCATTTTGTTATGAAGAATATTTAGCCAAAAAAGCGAATCTCATTTCTCTCACGTTTACTACGTTCTGGCGAAGATCTGCCTCGGTCTAAATCAACGAACTTGTTCGCATAATCAATTCGTTTAATTGGTAAGTCGTTACCACTGATAACCGGTGTATGGAATATAAATACAAAAGAGCCATTTGTAAATCAAGCTTCTCCTGTAAATATTATGTAAATATGTTTGTTTCAATGATAAGTCGGGAAAGATAAAAAAAAATAAAACAAAAAAAAAACAAAAAAAAGCGTTCAAAAGGCAAAGCGAATTTGCGAGATGAAAGAAGTGAATTAGATAAAAAAGAAGTGCATTGTTAACGTTCGTACAGCAAATGTCCTTTTCATGATGTAAGACTGATACCTTGATACCCCAGCCGCCCGGGTATACAATAGTGTAATATCACTGTTCTCGTAAACATCTCGTTTTAGCCTGCATTTATAAGCCGAGAGACTAAAGAGTAGCCCGCTTTGGGCTCGTTGCAATCGGTCGGTCCACGCGCACCTTCTGTTATACTTTTCTGCCAATGACTTAAGATTCAATAGATTGAGTTTCAACAATTTACGATTATAATCTGTAAATTTGCCATTAATATATTATACTACTGATATAAAACGTCCTTATCTACACGTATGTGACAACGTGTTTATGTTTAGAAGTACAATGGTTAAATTTATGTTGCAAATTCACAAGTTATATCTATAAATTGCTGCAATTTGAAATACAGAACTAAACCGTTGTTCCGAATTTTAATCCAGCGAAATAGACGTCGAATTTTATGTCTATACCTATTTATAATGCGGTTACTATGTCTAATGGTCCAAATTTAATTTAACGTTTGTCCAAAAAGCGAATCGCCCCAGTTTTATTAGATTGTCTTCGAGAATGTTAAGCGTTTGCTCGTTGAAAATGTGTCAGGAAAACTGGTAAATTCGAATAATTTTTATAATTAAATTTAAAGTCAAATAAATAAATTTTTAGTTAAGTATAAAATTCATTGTAAAGAGTATTAACCTCGATTGTGGACCTTCAAAATATTTGAGTTGTAGATTACTGATCGAGGACAAATATAAGTATTTTTATGTTACGATAGAATACAATTTTAATTTTAAAACCCCATTAGTTGTGTTCGATGAACCGAGAATAATGAGATTGAAATCGTAAGAAACAGAACATTGCATCGGACGCTTCCAAAAAGTACAAAATGTGCGCGCGAGGCGATTTGATGGAATTCAACGTCGAACATTGACTGTGCCTAAATCTCAGATGTTGTTCGACGCGTTATAGGTAAACAAATTTATACACTTATAGTCGCATCCGTAATTTTGGACAAAACGATAAGAAGTCCCGATCTTTCAGCCGGGATCATTATACGTCGCTATTATTAGCTTAATTAAATACACGTTCAACACTCACACACTCGGAAACACACACCTAGTTAGTCCTGTAAATACATGTACATCGAGTTCAAAATATAAAATTGTCGATGATACTTTGAGCGAGCGCACCGCTCTTTATTTTTTGCATTATTTATTGACTACTATGTGTTTTTGTTATATAAATAGTTTAAAGCGACAATAGAACAGAAGTAGTAAACAGTAAAAAGGCCATTTTCGTGGGGTTCTTCATTTTTCGCTTTTTTTAAACCTAGCCAAAATAAGCCTCCTTCGTGTAATTCTTGCGTACGCGCGAATTCAAAGAATCAGTGCAGTTTCTGTGCCAGGAAGAATGCAATGAATTTCCAAAATTCGCGTCTCGATAAAAGGCGTGTTTCAACGACTGTAAAGAGCAAATACGAACTCTTATTGTATTATACTGCAAGTACTTGTACGCAACGCGAAGGAACCGAATTTAGGCCGAGGCTTGGAAACTCGAAATCATTTAAAAAAACACGAAAAATGAAAAAGATAAAAAAAAAGTAATAAAAAGTTGAGTAAAAGAAATAAAAATGAAGCACGACGACAGGCTTGTCTCGCGTGTCGCGAATTTCTAGCAATTCGGTATTGTCCGACTTTACTGTATAAGACGAACTTCGTCAGACTGTAAATAAAATTATTTTGTAATGCCAAAAGATACCAAATGATAAGCGACAGATGGCGCGCGCGTCTGACGTTATATCCTGTAAATAGTACGCCAATATCATGACCGTCATTATTCTTAAACGCACACATTATGATGAGGTCGCTCCTTTTTAGCAGCTTTCGTCCTTGGGTTTTGTTTCGTTATTTAAACGTAATAAAAAAAAGACGTCAACGATATTCGGAGAATTTCTGTTGCTTCGACGGGTTTCACGATACTTAAAAGCCCGGAGCCCTCGGCAAGTCGCCCTTCACCCGCAGTTGTGTTACTTAAACAACCACAAGCGAGCTTACATTCAAATGTACAGACTATTTTTACATGCATTTTTGTTGCAGAACAATGGTAGAGGCAATTGAGAACAAATTTCTCTTGACTCGAAGGGCGACTTCTCGATGGCAGCGAGAAAGCTACTTGCGTTTAAGCGATACAATTTTAGGTGTTTAATAATTTATTACTTTTTGGTTTATTTGATGACGCGACACGGTACCCCGCAATCAATTCAACCACTGCATTTACTCAATTATCATTTTATTTACAAACCACGATGTACATCTCGCTACAGAAAAAAAAATTTGTTTTTTCACCGTAAAATGGAAAAGCGAATCTTTTACGTTAAATGAAATGGATAAGACGTACCGTTCCGCGCGTTCCATCAAATGTTCCTCGTTTCAATTCTTGAAAGAGATATGAAATTTGATGAAGGCGATACATTACTTATTTCGATTGATAAGTAGACTTAAGGTTTCAATTCGTGAGTTAGTTCATTAGAACGGAGTAAACTTAAGGTTGATTAACAAAAGAAAAAATAAAAAAAGTAAATAAAACGAAAAAAATGGAACAAAAATAACAATTGACAATTGTAAAGTGGTCAGTCGAGAATTGCAATTGGTCGCACCTTTACAATATCGAGCAATCGTATTTTAAGACTGTTAAGTGTATAAGATTACATATACATTATTTAAATTTGTTTCGTATCGTCACTGGTGTAAATATTGCCGAAAAGGGAAAAAAAAGAAGAAAAAAAAGCGTGCGGGGAAGCGAAGCTCTAAATATTATTTGTTCTCACCAACTTTTGCGTTAAGGGGTATATTTTTGGCCCGTATAAGTCGAAATATTATTAACTAAACTATTAAATAATACGAAGTACAAGAACTATTCACCCAAGTGTTGCAATTTAATGTTTAAGCGTTTTCGACTTAACGAGTAAAGGTGTTGCCACTTTTGCAATCGACGAGACAATTTATCGAACTTTCGATGCGTTCTTTTTAGTGTTAAGTAGGACAATTAATCGCCGACATTTTTCATCTTTTTTTCTTCATTATTTGTCTTGAAGGGACAGAACCCGAGATTATTTAACTTTATTGTGGTGACAACGTCGTGTCAGTGCGCCAATGTAAAATATGTTTTTAACTGTTCGAATAATTGTTACCGAGATGAATGAAAATTTAGAAAAATTTAACATCAATTTATATTTTATTTTCACTTTTTTTGTCTCTCTCGCCCTTAGAGTAATTATAGTTTATAATTAGAAACAGGTGTCACACGTGCTCTGACACAAACACGAATGAGCGTTTTTCTCGATTGTATTTACAGATTGGCTCAGGAAGGAGCGAACTTTTGGATAATACAAACGTTTATCTATTTTCTTGTTACTTTTTTAAATAAAGAATATGTGAAATTTATTTTATTATGTATTTTTCATTATTTTCTATTTTGCATGTTAGATAATATCAGACTAACTTATATTGGTTTCACTTAAACATTTTAATTATTCGAAATCAATATGGTATACAATTTAATAAAGATTCATTATATACCACTTTAAATAAAAATATTGTTCGAAAAGTATGTAATCTGACTATTGATTAAACTGTGTTATGTTTATGAAATTAGTACCATTAGAAGAAATAGAAATAATTTATTTATGTTTGACTGGATAACTTTCAAACTTACATTCTCCCTCATCAAATTAGTATTTTTTACGAAAGCTGGATATTTTAAATAATTTATGGAAATATTAAAACTGAAATTTACTGAAACATAATATATTTGCTCATATATTGAATTGTAAATCTGTTTGAATGGAAACAAATTGTATTCGTAATGACAAAATATGTTTAAAAGTGGGCTAAATTTTTAAAATAAAAGTTGAAATAATTTAATTTTCTAAGTTCAGATTGAATTTAACGTAAACACTGCACATATAACTGTAAACACATACAATAAATATAAAACGATAATCACAATCTTTCTCTGTATTTTTCTATTCTTATTATAAAGTATATCTGCTTAAGCGAATAAAATCTTAAATGTAAATGTATTCTTTATAGAATATTACAGAAAATTAAATATGAGAATTTATATAACTAACCTGATTTGTCAATGTATGAAAAATAAAATATTTAGATTTTAATCCAAGAATTACGATGACAGACCATATAAAATTTCGTTTTCAAAAGCTTTTATCTTTACTATATGTATTTCTTATTGTCTGATTAATTTATGTAGGACGTATGTTGTAAATATCAGAATAATATTTATTTTATTACGTATATTGTTTTGATTATCATTCTGATGGCTAATTAAATTTGATTTTTGAAACTGTACTATTTGATGAGGGCTGAAACATTGTAAACATATAACATGTTTATTTCTGATAAAAAGAAACTTACTAATTTTGAATATTTGAATTATTATTTATAAAAATTTAATTTCTTAATTTATCATAAGTTTTTTATTCAATTTTCTACTCGAAAAATAAAAAATTAGTTAACATTTTATTTTATAATCTTTCTGAAAAAATACAAATTTTCATTTTTATTATACTTTTTGTGCAAATTGTTAAAAGTAAATGTACGTCGCATAAATTTTATATTATCTCATAATTGATAAAATTTAAATCATTTATAATATATGATTTATTAATTAATAATTTATTCTAAATTTTAGATAAAAAAAATATATGTAAGTATAGGTATTATTCATTTTAAATAATATGAAATTAGCACACTCCTACTTTTTTGGTATATTTATATTTTTATTTATTAGAAAATGAAATTTATTTATACATTACACCGTTTCCCACATTATTAATTTTGTGAAATATTCTTTTTGTTGTGTAATGCAACGGTTCAGTTCGAGTTATGAGCATTATATTTTTAATTTATTGAATGCAAACGACAATTTAAAAATTTTTGTAGCACTGACACGACTTTTTCTCGCATTGATTGAAATAGCTAACGCAGTATCATGATGCTGAATCAATATAAATATGTTCACATAACTTTCATCACAAGCCAACACTTTGTTTGCATACAATTTCATATTTAACATAAAGTTTTATACTAACAAAGACGAATATATCGATTTTCAAATCCAATTCATTTGCGAATATATCATTTCGTATTACTGAACTTTCAATGTATATTTTTATTCATTTAGTTAAAGAATTTATTTGACAATGAATAAAATAAAAATAAATAATTTAAAATAAAAAATTATTAAATCTTTCAATATTCCTTGTTAAGATCATAGACTATCGCGATCAATAATATTTGTCATGTAATTTATTTCAACATTAAAATTTATTTATTGTTAAATAAATTGAAATAATTATAAGAACATTTTTTTTAGATATTAAGTTATTGAATAAAAAAATGTTTGGCAAAAATATGAAATAAAATAGAATAAGACATATTTAATAAATTTTCAAAATACCTCATTATTCATGAAAATATACACTAAATTAATCTTACGCAGAAGTAAATGTTATATTAAAATTGTAATATATTATTGGAAGTGTTACTCTTTATAAAAATGTAATATATATCAATAGAATCCAAATAATTTTGTAAAAATGTGTAAACTTTGATAAACGTATTCGTATGCAAAATCTAATATAATAATGTTAATTTTCATTTTAAAGTCTTCATTATATATTATACTTATCTTTGAACATAATAATTTATATCAATATCTGTATATAAACTCATGAACCATATATTTCGAGGACGCACCCTCAATTTCATCCAAATGTTATATTCCTGAAGTTTATATTATGTTATAATTTTGTACTTTCGGTGGAAAATGTGAAATTGGCTAATGGAAAATTCTTGGCCAGAGACATATGCCCCGCGCCATCTATTTTTTTAAAATCTTACTAAACTAACAACACTGGGCCTAGATCCGTGTTGGTCGGGATTGTCCTCAAAATGACTGTTTCATATGTAACTATTTTGAGGACGTCCTCGATATCGCAAAAGATCCTCAAAATGTATTACACATATCTTTTCAGATCCTCGAAATATACGTTTCACATCCATATAGAAATATATAGAAAATATTGCAAAGTAAACTTAAATAAAAGTTGAAAATCTTAAATAAACGCTCAAAATTATTTTCACTTCGTGAATAACTACAGCATATCTTGTTTTCTTCCTGCAAATGTATTACAATATTTAATATAACAACTTAAAATAGACTCGAGTCTCAGTGGCAGAGTGAACAAAAATTGTTTTTGGCGCGCATATTTGAATCATTGAAATTAATTTAACACTGTAAAGTATAATTTTGCAAAAAAATGTTTCTATGCGGTAGCTTCTTTTGTTGCGTTTAATTTTCCAAATAATAAATGTTTATATATACACAAATTTTGATATATACATACTTGATGCAGCAGACATTACAGCCGTCAGCGTTTAAAACATCGTCACCAACCTTATCGAATACGTTATTTTCGATATAATATACATATTATATCATATAAATAGATAAAACGAATTACGAATTTGAACATACTGTTCCCATTTATGAATAGTTTCGAGTGTATTACATTTTATTTTCATTAAATAGAGATTTGAATTAAACATTATAGAGAAAAAAATAACAAATATACTTCAATGGGGTCTTTATATTTATAACAAAATGTGTGTATGTGTTTTAAATGAAAATTTCATTACATTATATCATTCTAACAAAAAATTGTATACGAAATAAATAATTTTGTTGATGTTCATAAAATTAATTACTTTATAAACTTAATATCTTGTTTTTGTTTGCATTGTAAAGTTTAATAACTGCTCATTACACCTTTACACTAGACCATTTAATACTATAAAAATAAACTCATAATTATTGGAAATATTATAAATCAGTCTAGTAAAAAAATGTACACTTAAAGCAAAATATAAATTACAAATTGAACTTTACTAATTCAGTTATTTATATTTGATTTAAATTTTGACTTACACATAATCTCAAAACTTAACTCAAGTAAGGGATTTTTTTCTAAATTCAATAAGTATCATATTAAAAAAAAAATAAACTGGAGTTAAATTAATTCAAACGAATTATTCAAATTCGTTTAAAATTTATTTAATTACTTGTTAAGTTATTCATCCTGTTACCTAAGAACGTAGAATTAAGAAACAGCAATGTTCAAAAATAGTTGTAATAATTATTAGTAATAAAGAGTAATATTTTTAAAAAATTGGAACTTATAAATGATCATAGGTTTTTTCTTTAAATTCCTGAAAAGAAATTGTCAGTCGTTAAACATTTCGAATTAGAATTGTACAGTAAAAAATACTGAAAACATTACGTGTTACAACGTCAAAACAATACCGTTGTAAATATATAATATATGAAGTTTAGAGTAAATGTGAAACGGATATTTCCAGATTCAAACGCAATTTCCAAACAAAATGTATATACTTGAGGTTAATAACTTTGTCAGAAACTTCCTTCAAATGTAATGAGATGTGTTTTGACATTTCAAGAATAAACATTTTGTATTTGGATTTTCTTCATCTTTTCTTAAATACCTTACCAAAGATTTCTTCCAAAACTGTTCCATTTGAAAGTTATTTTTCCATTATATTAAGGGAATGAATAATCAATCATTATGTATGAAAAATTTCTTAACAAGTCTAAATTCAATAAATTCTTAACAATTTTACTTTGAATTGCACTCATTAAAATTGTTAAGTGAATTAAGAAATTCACATTTTAATTATCCATTTAATTTTGTTTAATTTAATTAGAAAACCTTATTAAATTGTATAAATAAGAATATAATATATAATAGAAAAAGAAATTGAAAAATGATGCTTGTTTAAATATTGGCGCCCACTGAGAACTTTTTATTTTCCACGCGATTTCAGCGCCATGTCCATCTGTTCCTATCCTGTGTTATATTCAAATAATTGGAACCTCAATTGTAAAAAAATAATTTTTACACTTTTTTGTACAGCGTATTATATTTGTTAATTTTAGTTATATAAATTATAAAATTTTAAATATGATGCAAGAATTAGCAAGACAAGTAGAAACTTTGATGACTAATCTTATAGAGGATATTGATCGAAAATTTATTCGAAAAATGCAAGCAAGTATTTTTATAGGTTATATTCTTATGTACATTATTTGTTAACTTAAAATAATAAATATTTAAAGATTTATCAACTAATAAATATTCAACATTTGTATTTCAATTTATATAATAATAAGTTTGTTGGCAATAAAATTGTTAAATATTATTTTATAATAATATATATAAAATAATTGAGTTATAACTTTGAAGTTGATTTCTTTTTTATTTTTTTAATGATTAATGAAAGAAACTAAACTATATAAATAATTTTAGAGTGATATGTACAAATGCGCTTCTAATTGTTGTGAAGACCAAACAAAAACAATTCAGGGTGTTCAAAGATGTGTAAGAGAATGTACAGCACCAGTTGAAAATGCTCAACAATTTATACAAGGCGAATTTGAAAGATCAAAGGTATGGTATTTAATTGTTTATATACTATGTATTTTATTTATTTTAATTGACTAATATTTAAGTTAAAAATGTTATTTACATTTTGAGAATCTTAATGTTTATATTTTTAAAAATGTGTAGCAAAAATATTTCATTCTATTAACATTAAATTTTTATTTATAGAAAAGACTAGACAGGTGTTTTGAAGATTGTAGTGATAAATTGCAAGATAAAGTAGGGCCAAATGCAACAGAAGAAAAAGTAAAAAGATACAGAGGAGAATATGAAGGTTGTGCTGTTAAATGTATGAAAAATTATTGTGACTCATGGCCCCAATTAGAAAAGTCGATAAGTGATGCTGTAGCTTCCAAGTTCTTGTAACTGTATATAAGTTGTTGTTTTTGACAGGTTCAAGAAATATATTATTATTTTAATGAAGTTGTTTTCAATGCTAATTATTTCTAGTAAATATTCTTTCATTTCAATCAAATTGCTAATCAAAATACATGAAAATTATTTGTATTTAAGATTCTAAAACTTAAAAAGGTATTCATTATGCATCTTATTTATATAGATGACATATAAAATACAAAAATTAAATATATCTGTTCTTAAGATGATGCTCCAAGCATAGGTAGAATACTGTTGGTATCATTCTATGAGTGCTATTTTCTAAGCACTCAAACTGAATCTAATCATAAACTATGTCTACTTCTTTCGTTTAATTTTAAAATTTGTATTATATTCGTAAAAAACTAATATTTTTTAGTATCTAAAATTATATTATATATACTTTTAGAGACGACTGAAAATATTTTTCAGTATTTATTGCCATTATCTTGCTTAGTGATGTAAAGTAGTGCCGTTGTAAAATCGTGTGAAGTGCGAGTTGTGCCATAGTGAAGGAGTGACACAATGATGGTCCAATCGGTGAGTGAATATCAGATATCTTTTTATTGCACTGTACAAAAGGGAGGGAGGCCATTATACTTAGAATTATAATTCTATAGCTACGGTTTTAATTGTACTAAAAATACTAGCAGTATAACCATGTCTTTACTTATAACCAAGCTTTACTTTTTAAAAATGGATAACTTAAGAACATTTTATATTTATATTATTTTCAGAAATAAATACAAAAGCAAAATGGCATGCTTCAATAATCTAGTTAATTATTAAAATATATACTCACATGTATACATTTTTAATTTAAAGAATAAAATGGTAGCATATTAATTGAACAATATTATGATAAAATGCATGATGATTGCGTTTATTAACTGGTATTCTGGTTGTCCAAACCAGTACATTTCATTGAGTCATATTAACAAATTTAGCGTTGCAATTGATACCATTATTTTAATGTTACAATAGACATTTCGTTTATTGCACACTTTTCCATGATATAAAATCTGTTCACTCTCGCTTAATACAAATAATCGATCAAAATGTATCATGCAAAAATTGTTCCATTTAAAAAAATACAAATATCCAAAGACAATTCTCTTCAAATAAAAAACAAAAATAATTTAATATAAATATTAAGATAATATATACTTTGTGAATCTAAATTTTCTTTTTTTTCTTTTCTCATATGGACTCCTCTTAATATTGCCATACATGATCTCTTTTTTTATCCCACAAAATATAACTTATTAACATTAATTATAATCTATTATCGTTAAAAAAAAATACCAAAAAATGAGAATGGTGGACTTTTATAAAGCAAACACAAAAGATTTCACAACAGCCGCGCAAAAGTGCGGATTATGCTATTTGTATAAACATCAGTGGCGCCATCTATTTCATAATTCCAACGCAGATCGACAATTGCCAATCCAGCAATAAAAATTGGGATTAGAATTCAATCGATTTAATCCTGATAATTCGTGAATTTTCCATGTCTAATTTTGTTGTTTTCGCATAGAGTAATGCCACTTAGGCTTAATTTTTTTCCACGAAATGACATCGAATTTAAATTCCCAAACGTGACATTATTTCGTTTGATAGGCAAAGATGGTTTCATTTTTTTCTATTCTTCTCTTATTCCTTTCTTCTTCTTTTCTTCATTTTTTTCTTTTTTATTTATTCATTTATTTTTTATTTATTTTTGAATTCAAATGGCACAAGTTCACGAGAAAAATATGGAGATTATTTCGAAAAAAGAGAGGGGGTCGGATGAGAACGAAGAGGCGTAATCTGCAGGTTTCACATTTCAATCAGTCAGAATCTTCGGACTAGATTATTCGCATTATTGAAATCGCGTTATCAATTCTTACCAAACACTGAGCCACGTTTGAGCAACAGCGTTGTAATGTTTGGTATGAAACAAATCAGAACGTAAACAAAAATGTAATAATAATTACGATAACGTTATAAAATGTTGCACAGACACGGCTAAAGTTACCAATGATAACAATGTCAAGTCGCGACAAACTCGATTTAAACAAAAATCTTTTTTCATCATTTCCTTGATTAAGGATTTAACATGAAAACTCTATTCCCTTATATGAATCGAATTTGTTGCAAAAATCCGAGTTATCATTGCAAAACAGAATCAACTTTCTCCTAATCAGACTATAATCGATTATAAATCAATCTTCGACATTCCATTGCTTAATTTAATATCGTAATTAGTATGCGCTAAAAGAGTGGAATCGAATGTCATCGACTGGCTTTGCCTTATGATATAACGTCTTGAAGCGTCGCAACGTTCGACCGTGTATTTCACATGTAGAGGGCGATATAACTACATCACAAATAAATTAACAAATTTGTTTACAGGAATTTGTACATTAAGAAGTAGCTTTTCATGATCATGGTTTTAAAGCAATATTTTATTTTCATTTATACAACTAGTTCTCTTACAGTTTTTACAAGCAGTGACATTCTGTTAAAATATTCAAGCAACTTTTATGTTACATTACAAATAATGTAAAAAATAGATCTTTCATAATTGGAGAATATACTCTATATTATCCAACAGACATTCTATTAGAAAAACGAATTTTCTTGAAGTCTATTTAAAATTCTGTTCGAATTATTTAATTTGTCTTAACTTAAAAAAATTTTCTATCGACTGAAAGGGGCAAAATAAGATGTTGAAAAAAGAATGAATTGAATTGCATTTGAATTGCAATTTTTTATTGTTTTTATTTATGAAGATAATTGTCATCGTAAATAATAAATAGAAACTTTTTGTTTATTCTAATGAAAAAAACAAAAAGAAGAAAATTTAACTGTTTCGTTACAAATTTCATTTTTTGTAAATGCATCATGATTCATTTATCATAAATACATTGTCCATTGTTTTGCATTAAATTAGTTTTGTTTACTATTTTTGAAAATATAAATAACAAATATTAGTACTGCTCTAATTAATAATAATTTATACATGATTCCATCACAACATTTATCATATAACAATTTTACCGCAATATTTTAACAAAATGTATTTATAATTTAATCTTTAAAATGTAAATTGTCTCTGTGCAAATATTTAATTAATCATATAATACAAAACAAACTTATGATCAAATTAATTTGTTAATTAATTGTAAAAGTACTATTGAGTGTATCAAATCACCATCAAAGTAAAAAAAATGTTTCCTTTAAATGCCCTCTATGTGCGAAGTTGTTTGCGTCGCTTAAACTTTGTCACAGTATGTAACTTATATAAAAAGAAAAAAAAAGGTTACGAAGAATTGCTTACAACTTGCTGAAGCAAGTACAACGTTATTCAACGGTTTTAATTATCATTTGTATATTTAAAAGAAAACATAATCAATAATGATAACAAAGAGTGTTAAATTTTGACGACATAAAGACATTCTTGTCGTAATTATTGAAAAATACCTAGGAACTTCGACAAGCATGATTAATCATCGGTTGCAAGCAAGTCTTTGTTTTACGTGACTTCTATTCTGTTCATTTCCTGTTAATTTAAATGAAAGGCGCATCGTTAGGCAATGATTGAGAAATTTTCCAAAGTAACTTAACATAAATCACCGAATCAATGATAAATAATAAAAAAAAAATGAAAAATTCAAAGAGAGAGACAGATAATGAGGAATTATCCCGCGTGTGGGAGCTTGACAGAAAGTGAAATAGATTAAAGAAAGATAATGTCATCAATATCGCTTTTTTTGGCACAAAAGCCGAAGATAAAAATATGATCAACAGCTCGCGTTTTCTCAATTCATTTGCTCTTAACAAGCTCCCACATAGCAGAGGCGCGCGCGTCAGTCAGACCTTGTGAAGAGTCGTCTGTGATGCCTCTCTCCTCTTCGCAATTTATGTGCTACTTTTTAAGGGCTGCCCGTTATCGAATCATAAATGAAATAATGCTTGTGTCGCAGCATAATAAATGCCATTCGTAACGTCAAGTCGGAGTCTCCAGGGTCACCAATGAGACTTGATAATTGAATCGAATCTCAGATGGCACCCCGGTAGCATTACCCCCTCCATACTCTCACACACACTCAGCACACTCCCGTCGTCTTTTTGTTCTCCCGTCCAAATCGCTAAGTCACTTTTGAGAAAGGCTTAGTGCTTCGCTCCATACTTTTTTCTACTTCTTATTCTGTTAAATGAATCAATCCTTGTAGAATGTCGCAGAAACGCAACGACCCGAACATGTGGTCATGCGCTCGCGGTTTCAAATTCCATCCATCGTACATATTTTCAACAGTTACGAATACTTATTCCGATGTACAATAAGAGTCGCCGACTAATTGTTAATAATCGTAATACTGAGCAGTCCGCATTAGTCTTGAAGAACTATGAACGTGACGTAGTCCGAATCGCAATGATGTAGGGGGAAAAGAACAGAAGAACAAAAAAAGGGCGGCTCGCGGATCGTCCGCGAGTACGTTTGTCGCGATGCCGGCTTGGAAATTTGTCAATTTTTCTAATAAATCACAACCAAAGAGAGTATTGCATACGACCGTTGTTGGCGAGCCGACACCACTGTAAGCGGACGATTCGCGCGCGCAAAGCTACGCTTTTGAGGTAGCACCAGACCGGATAGATAACAGTTAATATTATATTGGTCAACGATAAAAAAAAAAGAGAAAAAAAAGAATATAATAAAAAAAGAAAAAAAAAATGTAAGAAATTAAAGAAGTAGACACTAGGAAAGTTGAATTTTGCCTACACGGATCTCAACAATGTCTGCACCGTCTTAAAGGGACTGTCTCGCGATTATTTACCAAAAGGTATAACCCCCTTCTGTTCCTCCTCCTAGGAATGATCCTTTTTTCTGCGAAAGTGGGACACTGTGGCCAGCCATTGCAGCCAATTGTACAGCATTAGCAGCTACTCCTGGGGGCGGTGGTGGCAACACTTGTTGCGAAATACCATCAAATCTAGTGCCATCGAAGCCATTCTGTAATGAAATCATTCTAACATTAAAATTGTTTAATTATTAATTTTAAAATGGCAGCTTAATTGTATTATGCCTAAAATCTAAGGGATATAAGGGTATATACAAATGGTAGTATCATTAATCTTTTCTTTTTAATTATAAAAAATCTTCATTGTTTTTATCCGATTTACTTTGTCGTTCGTTTAAAGAATAAACAAATTTCGACAGTTTTAAAGAGGATAGAAATTTAAGATTACATGTTACACATTTCGATATTTTATGTCATAATAAAATAATATATTGTGTGTGATATTACATCACTGCGAAGTGCTGTAACATTACATCGTCAAATAGATTACTACCATTGTTTACATGGATTTTAATAGTATTACTCACAGATACCATAATAGTTGGCCGTACGGGAGCTGGTTGCATCGCGGCTGCTGGATAATATGCAGCAGCAGCTGCTGCTAATGGTGGATAGTATTGAAGTGGGCCATAGGCTGTAGGATATCCAGCTAAATATCCACCTGGATATCCTTGGCCATACATAGGCTGATACATCTGTATATTCAATAGAGGGATAAAGAAATTATCACATTTGCACGAATCAATAATAATTATAAAAGAAGTAAAATGTAATTCATTTTTATTAATATATCATTTAATAATATAATAATAGTAAATCATTTTTAGAATGACCAATATATGTGAAGAAATTACATCAAATACTTTTACATTTTTTTTATCTCCAAATTTTGGCCAATGTATTAATATAAACTGTGCATTTTACACATGTATGTATATAAATATATTATTTAATATTAAATGTATTCAATTCAAACTTCAACTACATAATTAAACGACAAATTATTTAAAATAAATACAAGATGGAGATATTTACCATGGGATGCGTAAGTGTTTGATCATATGTTGGAGGAGCAGGTCCTTGGGTCGCAGCATACAGCTGTGGCTGATTTGGAAAGACACCATATGGTGCAGCGCCTGCAACTGTTATTATACATAATATATTAACAATTAATTAATTTCACTGACATGTATGGTAGGATGATCCTTAAAAAATTTTTATCTAAAAGGCTAAATTGCAAAAATTTATATTGAAATATAATTGTCTTATCATAAATTTTTCAATAATAGCCTTGTAAAAAATTATTTAAAGTCCTAATGTATGCCATTGCAAATCATGTCCTAATCTGTCCAATTATTGATTTCCATTAAATATAAAATTACTGAGATAAATGTTTCGATTTATTACAGTTTTTATGAAAACTCTGTTTTTGCTTTTGTAGAAGTTTGTAAATTTTATCTATAACAATGACTGTATATATCGGTAGCAAATGAAAGAAAAAGAAAATATTTTTTTGGATTCACTTATGAGATATTTGGAGAAAAATTAATTAATTTACTTGCCTATAATTTACTATAACTAAATATATTTTTTCAGTATTATTATTAAATTAAACATATTAAATAACTATTAAAATAAGTTATACATTTAAACTTAAATAACTAATTAATATGTTTTATTTAAATATTTTAAACGTTAATTTATAATTGATTGACAATTAGCATTAAAGAGATACATATTAATATTTCAATTAAAATTATCTTTAAATTAATTACGTTACAAATATAGTATATATTCTCAAAAATAAAGATTATAAATTTAATGAGACTAACACTCCATTTATCATACAGTAAATTATATGTTGTTGACATTGAAACTAGCAAATTCTCTCAAAAGCAAATTTATTTATAAATATGTGTAAAAATAATAAACCTAGTATATTAACAGTCAACTAATTGACTACAATTTTAAGTTGCCAATCCTCTACTATATATACATTTCAAGGTTTATAAGAACGTATTCTTGAATTAGTTCTTGGATAAATAAAAAGGAAAGTCATTAAAAGTACATGAATGGCATTAATCATATTCAACTAAACAAGTCTTATCTTTTCGAGGGTAGAAGTATAAGCAGATACATATAAAATGCTAGTTCTTGTATAAGGTATTGAAAGAGTTGGCTTTACCCAATAAGTGAACAAAAAATTTCACGTAATTACGATGATGTTGAGTGAAATTATGTTAATTTTGAATGTTGGTAAAATTCCTACCACCATAGGTCGCAGGTTGGGCTGGTGCTGGAACAAAACCAGTTGGTGGGTGGGGAGCCACAGGATATGCTGTAACATACACAAAATTATATGTAATTCAACTCGTAAAATATATTTCCATTACTAAGCCATTGGCATGTAATAATACCATATCCCAAAACGAACGACTCGCATTACCGGTCACTAGAGCCAAGAAAATATTACAACACTTGAGAGATACGTAAGGCGTGTCGTTGTTGAATCGTTTACAACGTCTTATTAACCCATAAACAACGATCCATTTAATTGCCCCGGACAATTTCGATTACGACGTGCATGTGTCGTTAAATCAGTGCCAAAATACCGATCGGATATTAAAGACGTTTCAAACGTTCCATGTCTGACGCTAAAAATGATATTTCCCACACCCAAGTATATCTTACACATGACATACACCATTTTGATCAAGATACTAATTGAAGCTCAAACAATGTTAGTCACTAGATAATGATGAAATGAAATAACTAAAAACAAATTCGGTAGTTTGCCCGCTTAAATCCTATCGCGCCATTAAAGACTTTCCAAGCATCGGCAACCATTTATTATCCTTAAGGTGACATTTATGTTATTTATTCATAAAAACACGACTGGAATAAGACGGGCTTTTTACCATAACACTGTCTATACGTGTTTTCCATAATCCACTACTTTCAATGATTTCTTTCCTTACCAAAGTTTCATCAATAAGGTACATACCAAATAATAAAGGACAATAGATATTGAGTCATTTGCTTCTTACGAAAATCACGTATAGACTACAATGAAGGATCCCTTCAGAGAACATGGGTAACAAAGCAGCAGAATTTAATTCAAAAGATAACTCAAGCATTTTAATGGTATTTGAATGAAAATTGTGAGTTTGTAAAAATAATGATCGTTCTCAAAGAGATCTTCGGTATGTGACCTACCTTTACTTCTAAAACTAAGGTATAGTACGAACCGATCTCAAAGCAAATAGCGTTACGCAATCAAGGTAAAAGCCAAATACATTCGACTAACAGTAGAATCTGAGAGTAAACTGTGACTCACGAAACTTCTTTAAAATTCTCGTCATCAAATCACCATTGTATTCAGTTAAATCATAGCAGCCAAATTAACAGTCAAATCAGTTAGACATTGAGCGAAACTGAGAGGTACACCTGGTTATTGGGATCCAGAATAGTATAAATACAATCTTTTTGTTATTATAGTTAATAAATTATTGAAGAACAACTCTCAGATCCCAATATCTTAATTGCAAAGATGGGAAGAAAAAAACGAACAAAAAATTGATGTGCACGATGCAATTGACGTGCAGTTAACTGGAAGTGCACAGTTTGAAATACTCTCAGATTGAGTAAAAGTAACAAAAGTGAAAATAAATGTAAAATTGAACAGAGAAATAAAATTAAGTCGAACGTTAAGACGGGCCAGTACAATGAGAGACAAAGTGCCCCATTATCGGGCGTCCGCAAGGTCGGTTGCGGAATCGGAACTCTAGATGGCACGACCGTCGACTGTCTCTTACTGTACTTTATGTTGAAATCAAATTAGTAGAAAAGAATACAAACAAGCGGACTGATGAACTTTCGATTGAGTAATACGTTTTGACAAGACGAAAATTTCAATGAAATCATTTGATCATCTAAAGATTAACCGAGAAGTCGTGTTCGAGCGGTGAATGTGTAATTTATACAATGAGTACAGTGGTACGATGATTATGCGTGCGCGCACTTTCACAGCATCATTGCAGCATTGTCACGCACGCATTACATGTGTATAGATATATGGAAAAATGCTTTACACACTCAATGAGTACACACGTATACTCGTGCAACGTACCGAGGGGTACGTGTGTACACACATGTATATATATATATATATTCTCAAATTTCACACATTCAAAAATTCGTGACAAGATTCAGCAAACCACAAGTTTCTGCAAATAACCAATAAAGGTCAAACATGATTAAAAGTTTGTATAACTGCGTAGTACATAATCGTGGTTCAGGTAGTCTGTACCGCCAATTCTCGACGGTTTGCGAAGCACGCATAAACCGTGCAACCGTGCGTTGGCCGTGTCCCTTCCGGTCGAGTTCCTCGGCTGGTACAGAGCTACCCTTCGTTTTAGTCAACTATTTCATTCGCCATACTTTGACAAGACAAGTGCACGAAAATCAGCCCAATTGGCCTCAGATTGGAGAACAAAATTCGAACATATATAAAAGTGGTGTTAATCAAACCGCTGCTAATTCCGCGAGTTTTCGTTCAGTGTACTTTTCCATGTACATGCGTCATCAAAGTGTAGCGACTGTAAATGACCATGTTTTCTAACATAGACACGTCAGCCCACACCAATTCGTTCATAATCATCGTCAAGTACAGGCGCTCAATAAAAAGAAGTGGTGCCATTAGTTTCTCGACTTTTCGTAATAAACTTTCGTTTTTTTTTTTGCCCCGGTTGAAATTGATCGGCCACTTGATCCTTTGTGGACGTGTACTTGGCGCAATATAATGTGTATATATATATGTATTTATATATATATATATAAATAAAAAAGTTATAATTCAGTGCCACGGTGCAAACAATCATCGAATCGAATCGAATAACAGTCAATTATATATATATATGGAGAATTTAACAAATTCATTTGACATTACTGACTAAGAAACAGTTCGACCCAGGTTCCCCATTCAAGCCGTAAGCATTCGACCTAGTTTGCTTCCGAGCATGAATGCCGTATACGCATTTTATTGTCTCTATAGTTTTGAAAGAGTGCAAAAGCAAAAAGATCAATTAACGCGACGATTCGGACCAAATTGAGGCAAGTTTCATGGATTCGATATACGTTTTGGTCACAAATAATATCGAATTGCTTCGGTGGAACACACGTCTCTTCGATCCAATAAACAAGCGAGCCAGCGTCATTTAATTTTCGATTTTTCTTTTAATAGGATCGTTGCACCTTGTTCTTTTGTTTCCCTCCTTCGTTTCCTTTTATTCGTTTAATTTAAGAACACACTTGTCCAGTGTTAAAAAGTAGATGTCCGTTCCGTTATTGAAAAGTACTTGAAGTCAAACGAGGATGTATTAAAATTTGATCCAGCATGCCCGGACAAGCAACCAAATTGAATGTATGCCATTAAATTCAAAGGTGTGCAAACGACCGTACGAAAATTAGATTCGAAACAACATCTCGGTCGCTTGGATGAATCGAACAGATACCAAAATCGTTAATTCATAACCGTTCTTTTTTATAATGCTGTTTGAATTAAGCTCACTATTAACAGTATAATACGAATAATCCATAACATGCGCATGCTAGACAAGATGCATGAGAAATTCCTATAAATTCCACATACGTAATCTTTTACGTTTCTACTTCTAAACGTTCACGCTTATTTCCATCGGCGCGAGATTAAGGCTTTTAACTGTTATTCTCACGGCAACTCGCAGGATGTAGAAATTTCTCCATTTAGTTACTACTCGTAATAATCAAGTAACGAATGCAAAAATGACCCTTATTTGATTTCTCCTTCGTACAATGTCAAGTATCAAAGAAATAAACAAAATTCTTCTATCGTGGATCGCTAGAAACATGTAACACTCGGAGCCATCTGCAGAAGAAATCAAAGAAAGGAAAATTCTGTAATAACAATGATACATATTAAAGTACGGGAAAAAATTGAACGATAAAATATTGGCAACGAGCAATGTTCACGAACTTACGCTTACTGGGCGCAAAAAATGTGAGTGCAATCGAATTGCCTTCCTTTTTTTTTTGTCAACGATATCGAAACAATATCATGAAAATTGCTCGTCGTAGAAACTACCAAAATAACAAGACAACGTGCAAACTAAAATTCTAAATAAACATGCAAACATTCAAAAGTCTATTTGTACATCAATAAAATAATAATCCAAGCCAACCGTGACGTCACTTTGTTGAAACACAATTGCCCTTTTTACCGTCTTTCTGTCAACGACTCAAATTGATATACCACTTTGGTTACTTGCTAATCAACCTCACGGTTACTCTTTTCAGTTAAATCCTCTACACGTATTCTAAGTTGAACGAGAAATAAATATCTACATCAATAATCTATCAAAAATATATCGTCAAACCTGCCGTGGATTTTTACGTGTAATAGAAAATCCATTAAACTTAAAACATGCAAATTTTAACCACAAGTTTCATTCGGTAATTGCGCCGAGTTGACAATTTAATAAGACCGCGGAGTAACGATAATGTTCGTTTCAAATTGGGGGGAAATTTCAACCGAGTGGTCTAATCCGTTGAACGTTCAAGCGAAACTTGTGGTCGCAATGAAAGCACCATGCACTATTGTTAAAAGTGAGCTACAAATTTACTATTAAGTAGAAGTATTGTAAATATATGCTGAGCTTAGGTACAGCATTCGTGTCCACCCCGTTGATCCACAAGGGCCGCTGCTTCTGCATAGTTTCAACAGTTAATTCATTTACCGTTCAGTCTCATCTCAATTCAACAAGATTTCAACAGCATAAACTTGTTCTTTATATATTCCTGAAACCTATGCATCAGCAGGACTCATTGGGTGTTATAAAAAAAAAATTAATAAATTTAAAACAAAAAAACAAACCAAAAGGTACAAACAAATACAAAAACAATTTGGAAGGTCAAAAAAAAATGAAAGAAAAAAGGTAATACGAAAATAAGAACATAAAAGGAAAAAAGACAAATTAAGCAATCAGCCAATACCACGGTTTCAGTACGAAATATCAATACACCCATATCAATATCTTACTTTCGTATTGATTTGGATATATAGCAGCCGACGTCTCCAATTCAAAAAGTATATAGCTGGTAAAATTTCATTGTTCAAAACTTTTGATGCGATGCTACGTTAAACAGAGAATGTACTTATTGCAAATGTTATAACATAGTTAAAAATAAAACGGAACACACACTTGTTTTCTATTATATGCTCTACTCTGCTCTGGCTTTTATTTATTTACTAATTTTACCATTCTTTTTTTTTTTTTTTTTTTTTTTTTTTTTTTTTTTTTTTCTTTTATAGCATTATTTTAATTCTCTGTCACATTTTAAATTGACGCTCGGAATCTCTAAAAGCTGGTCAAACACTTGGATAATTCAATTGGCCTGAAAAAAGTTAGGAAAACTTTAATTATTATTAATTGTTACAGGGTTACGCAGCGTCGTTTGCGCAACACGATTTAACTAGGTTGGAAGACAATCCTGCGTGTTCCGAAGAGAATCAAAAAGTAATTTAAAAGTTGGTAACAGTACGGTAAAACGAGAGAGAGAGAAAGAGAGAAAGAGAACTTTTTGAATCGGGAGGCGCGAGGCGATGTAATATATAAATATGTATATATATGTTGGTATATATAAACACGTAGTGAGTTAAGGTAATATATAGAGAAGGTGAGGTTTAGATACGTGGCTTAGGCTGAACGTATGCCGGTCTCCGAGGCTCCACCTACTGACTTGGATCAAATCGTCTTAGAAATGGTCCGCTGCAAACATATCGACAGCCACAACTGTAGGTGCTATCCTCCGCTCATTAATGCAAGATTCACGATGGTTTTACATTCTGCGTTCGCGTACGTTTATAAATACCGGTATTAATTCCTTAATCACTAGCTCTCGTGTCTTAACCTTAAATTGGTTGACTTAAATTTATATATGTCTTCGCACATTATATTGTTTTATATTATATTTATGTACGATATATATGTGTATAAATGCGTCTAACGTTGCGTTCGGGGACACATTTTGTATCTAAACACTGCATTCGGGGACAATTTGACCGTCCTCAAATGCGCATTACGTTTAATGCTGCATTTGAGAACACTCCTGACCAACACGGACCTGGCCCCACTGTTGTAAGTTTAGATTTTAAAGAGAATAGATGGCGGGAGTGCGCAGCCTCTATTAATTGACAGTTTTTTTAAGTTTAGAGATCGAACAGGCTCCAGGGCTTTTGATCTGAATTTTAAACTTTTTTTTTTAGATTCATAGATTCAATTTAAATTGCAATTGTATAAGGTTGTAATAACCTCTCGAACTCAACTGCTCTAGTAGCTTCAGTCAGTTTTCAAATTATGATTCCCAGAGCTAATCAAATGATTGACGATTGATAGATTGTTGTAAAATTAATTGCAAAATGAAGCATCTTTTTAGACTTTAAGCTTTAATTTTTATTTTATATTTTATATAGTGTAAGTTATACCGGATATACGTTGCACAAGTTTCAAATGGTAAAAATTAATGAAATGACAAATGGTTCTAGGCGTCTTCATTGATCTAAGCATTTCCACATTTAATTATACACTTTATATTTAAATTTGATGATTCATTGTTACATTGAGATATTGTATTCTTCATTATGAAATTACATAGAGTGATGGAATCCTTCTATAATGAAATATTTCTATGTTACAGTTGAGTCTCATGATAAATTTATATGCGGGATGTTAACTTCTGACCATTTTTTTATTCACATTAATAAATCAGAACAGTTTTCAAAATTTGTTCAACAGATTTTTGTACACTGTTAGAGAAACAAATAGAAACAAAAATGTTACAAAAAATAATTTACCAAGCAATGAGTTTTAAATGATTTCTATTTCCAAGTCAAATAGGTCGTTGTTTAATAAATTATCTGTATATTAGATTTATTTTTACATTAATTTTTCGATCCAAAAGCTTATTATTTTGTAAAAATTGCTACAACTCTATTAATTTTTATTAGTATCTAATTTTTTTTTTTTAATTTCGCAAGGTATTCAAAATTATTACTTTACAATAATTTTTTTAATTTTTCCATTTATCTGGAGGCATCAGTATAGTGTAATATACCGTAATTAAAAAATACTAGCTGAATTATTAATTCAGACCTGTAAAAACAATTTCAAGTTTTTTTTTTACAGGTTTTGAGAGTTAAAATAAAATCCATACGTATTTTTCAGTCTTATTTAAAATGTGATTTAGTAAAGTAAGTTACATTTTGTATATCATTTTCATTTGTTATTATCTATATATGCAATTAAGAATTGAATAAGGATCAGTGAATAGTCCATTTATATATTAAATTTAACAAATTTGATTAATTTACTGTTCAAATACTTTTATTTATTAATTGTAACATTGTTTATAACAGTATATTAGAAAACCAAATTGTCTGTTAAGTTAACTCTCCCACAAACAAACTGCATTTCTATGAATTATTAAACTCCCAAATTCTTGGATACAAACACAATTCAGTTTTTCACAACACATTTGTGTTTACAATATCAGGTATGTATATTGTAGAAAATTAGTATATTTATAACATGTAATATATATATATATATATAATTTCAGTTTCATCAATCCAACTAAATGTTATATTGTTTACATCACTAGTGGTTCTAGTGCACTGAAAAAATTATAGAAAATGAAACTGAGGTTAAATTTATACTATTAAAAAAGGGTTAATAGATATAAAAAAATTATCTTTATAATTAAAACTTAAAAAATATCTTCAACTTAACAAATCTGCACTTGCATGATGTAAAAAATATGTAAATTCTTTGTAAAAATTTAAACTTTAAATTTTTACTATATATATAAACATATATGAACGCATGAGTGTGTGCATAATAAATATATACATGTCATAATTAAAATTTAAAATGCCAAAATCTGTAGAATAAAAACATGTATATTCCTTCAAAGTTAAACTTGCAACGACAATAAATTTTCCTTAAAATATATATATAAAATATTATGATTGTTCACACAAATATTATTATTTATAATTTCATAAAACAGAAATTTCAAGTGAATTTCTTAATTGTTTCATTTGGAAACAATTTATTTTCAAACAACTGTCATTCGCTTAACAAAATTGAAACGAAAATTTCATTTAACAAAAACAGCGTTCCCCACAAAGAACAATTTTCATTTGTGTTTAGTGATTGTGCCTTCACGAAAATATAAATAAAAATTGCCCCCGCTCAAATCGAGCCAATCGATACAAACGAAATGACAATTATTCTATTAAAAATAATAATAATTGATAGCAAAACGTAACGCAAGTATCAATGAGCGAGAACATTTTCAAAAATCCATCAATCTCAACCCCTCGAAAATTTCGCAGAAAAATCCAAGATAACCTATCCCGCGATAATTATTTCGCGCTTCGATCGATCCGTTAAGTGAGTTATCATTAAAATGCGAACGATTTAAAACGGAATCGGTTTAAAAATGGTTTCGGATGGTTGAGGTTGGACGTTTGATTGATTTGCGGGCAAGAAGTTAGTTTCAGTCGGGACCAGCTCTGGAAGCCATTTTGTATTCTTGCACAAAACGCGGTATTGATTAATCTTTCGCTAAGGCGGCAATTTCGCGCTTTTAATTATGGAACGGGATGCGGAAGCGATTGAAATCGTGCCTTGGTCAACGGGAAACGCGCGGGGTGAAACGCGCGCGGCCGAATCGCGCGGAGACTCGATTCCGGGCTCGTTTTTACATTCGGATGACAAGTCGTATTTGCAAATTGAAAACACGGGTAGTCGTAGAAATTTGCACTCGCTTGACGCTTGGCGTTGTTTTACAGTATAGTTACCTTTCTTGTCGGACATTATTGCTTTTTTTATTGTTTGCTTTTATTAGTCACGGGCAAAATAGAAAAAATACGCTTTGTTTTAGTTAAATCGCGGATTTCTTTTTTAAGTTTAGTACTAACGAAAAGAAGAACACCAATAACTGTGACACTTCACGGACAACAGCGCTCTGTTTATCGAGCGTGCAGAGCGAACTTCCAGCCAATGTTGCCAGGGGTCGACCGTCCCTAGACGCCCCGTTACATTTCCCTATTTTGGAGAATTTTGTTCGCGTCTTTTCTCAACATTTGCATCTTGAAATTTGTGACTGCGTAGAACGATAAAGTCAGACTATTCCTATTATATAAATAAATATGAAAGTAAACGTTTTAATTAATCGCTGTTCTCGCGTGTTATATAAAAAATAAGTTAACCGTAAAGTTGTTTAAACACATTTATTAGGTGTAATGAAATATATTGGATTATTATTCTAAAGCACGTTATTTATCAAATAAATACTCCTGGTTGAAATTACATAGTAAATTGTGAACATTTATTATTGAAGTTTCAATTCATGGATAAAAAAATGTGTAAATCTATTTGACGTTTAGTTCCTTTTTGGAAACTGCCCTAACATCAAAAATATGACATTGCAAATGTCTGCTCTTGGGGATATTTCTGGAATAATACCAATATATCACATATCCTGACCTTAATGGCAACAAATATTTATAAAATATTTACAGAAAATGTTTTGTAAATATTAAAATATTCATCGCATAATATTTTTTACAATCCATTTGTATTTCAAAATAGTTATAAAATATTCTACAATAATATTGTTCTGTGTAATATTATATAAATAATACAAAATATTTAAAATATATTATAAAAATATAATCGTGCGGACATCTGAATGCTTAGAAAATATTTTTATTTTGTAAAAAAATTGTTGATAAAATATCGTATAAAGAGTATGTGCTATTAGAGAGTAATATTCCACGAATCAGTTTGGGGTGGAAATTACGACATATATATATATATATATCCTTATTGCAATTCCTTCCATATATATATATACCTTCAATATTGGCTTTTTAGTAAGTTTTCTGCCCATAGCTTTGAGGTAATAGAAATTGTAAATCTACTAAGGATTGCCTGAAAACAACAGATAAAATAGAAAATTTAAAGGCTTTAGGGATTTACGACATGTTAATCTATGTACAATTGAATATTCTCAATTTTAATTTCATTCTATTCCATTTAATATGAACATTTATTAACAAGACTCCTTATTTCTCATCCTTTGTTCTTCCACTTTCTTAAGGAGATAAAGAAAATAATATAAAAATAACAATATTTATTAATATAATTAAGTAAAAGACTAAACATCACAGACAATTCATAACTCTTAATCAATAATTATTTTTCAATTTCCATTTGACACTAAATGATAACAAATAAAACGCCATTGCAAATATTGCGATATTGTAAAATTAATTTCTTATTTCAAATTAGGCGCGCTGCTAAAGCGCATGTGTGTCAATCCGGCAGGTGGCGCCTAACGCAACGCGAATGAAGAGAAATAATTAGACAAGAATAGCAGGCGAGCGTATTCCGCTGGTATTCCGGTTCGGCGAGTTTTCTCACTTGTGCGGCCATGATGTTGAGTGCCGTGTCTAAAGTAGCCCTCGGCGCCTTAAAGGCCGTTAAGCCATCTCTTTTACAAAATGAAGTCGCCAAAGTATCCGGCTCGATAGCCGTTAACCGTGAGTATTAAAATGTAACTGAAAATGTCACAAAAATCCGGCCCTAGACTGCTCATCATCTGACAAAAATGACTTACAGGAATCCTGCATGCTACTGCCGGACACTTCCTTTTTTTCCCCTCCACGTTACCATTTTAATCTTGATTTGGTAATAGTTTTATTCTGCAGGGGAAGAAAAAAAATTTGAAATTTCACAAACATTATTTATGTTTCTTTGGTCAAAAGTTCTATTCGTTACATAATACCTGCTACGAGTAGCCAAATGATCATTATAAAGCAGCGCCAACATGGCGGCATCGGGGTCACTTGATAATATTCAGTGCAACTTTTCGTGTCAAAATCACGATAGATTTATAAATGGAATACACAAAGTTTAAAAGTTTAACAGTACAGTTTTTTCCAAGTCCCATTTCTAGCATCCAAGAAGGAAACGGGCGATACTTTATTCTTTTAATTTTCGTTCAGCTTTTGTATCCACGTTTGATCCTTGTTCAAGATTTGCGCCTCACTTAAATGATAATTTTAAAATTATTGGTTGCATTTTTATGGTCAACATTTATTGATTGAAAATGATTTTTGTTCTTTATTATTTTATGCTTTGTTCTATATACATACATTGTACAATTCTTTAAATATTATGTAACAAATGTTTAAGCACCAAATGATTTACAAATTAAAATTTAGAATAAGAAATTGATGCAAGCATTTTTCGAGTTATACGAATTTTATTATTATATAATTGTCTAATATTTAAACAAATGAATATGGAATAAGTTTTTCATATACATAATTATTAATACAATATATTATGTATTAATAATTACAACACATATTTTTGTTTTTAATTTGTAAGCACATGCAAAAATATTGAACTTAAATAAAAAATTAGTTGAATTAGCATTATTAATAATGTTTATTTTTATGTAATTACAATTTATTAAACATAAATTAAAATTATTAATAGAAATGAGTAAAGCAAGATTAAAACAATAAATCTGCATCTTTCGTGTTATTTATATTAACTGTAAATTATTATGTCTCAAATAGGCTGTCATGCTTAATATTCTCTAAATAGAAAAGGTAAAATAAGCAACAAAACTATTAACTAATAAAAGAATTATTTATTTAGGACGTGACTATGCAGCCAAAGCAGCGGCACAACCAAAAACAAGTGGCGCACAAGGCAGGGTTGTGGCAGTCATTGGTGCTGTTGTGGATGTTCAATTTGACGATGAACTTCCTCCTATTTTAAATGCTTTGGAGGTACAAAATCGCTCCCCCAGACTGGTTCTGGAGGTAGCACAGCATTTAGGAGAAAATACTGTTCGCACCATTGCCATGGATGGTACAAATTGTTTAAATATAATCCGTTATTATTATTAAAAAGTATTTTTAATCATAATTTGACTAATTAATGATTTGATTTCTTTACATGATATTATCAGTGTTTAACGAACTACATCTCATGTTACATGAAAGCAGACACTTAATTATAATGTTAATGATACTTTTTTTCAAATTTAAAATATTTGTCTTTTGAAAGTATATTAACTTGATTGTATTCATTGCAGAAAGGGTCGATCTAATTAATAAATAATCTTGATTGACTTAAATAGGTACTGAAGGATTAGTCCGAGGCCAATCAGTTTTGGACTCTGGATTCCCAATTCGTATTCCAGTTGGAGCAGAAACATTAGGACGTATTATTAACGTCATTGGTGAACCCATTGACGAGCGTGGACCTATTAACACAGACAAACTTGCCCCTATCCACGCTGATGCTCCAGAATTCGTGGAGATGTCTGTCGAACAAGAAATCTTGGTTACTGGTATCAAGGTTGTAGACTTATTGGCTCCCTATGCTAAGGGAGGAAAAATTGGTAAATTTTTTTTATTTTTACATCAGGCTTCAGAATTAAAAAGATTTTTTCAAATAATATTGAAAAGAGATGATATTATCATGGTACGTCAAAAGTTAAACAAGTTTAGAACGTTTTAAATTAGTTTTTACATATTGCAACTCTTAGGGAGCTATCTTATGGAAATATATTCATTAACTATTTAGATGTTTGTTTCAATTCTATGTCCAAAAGATAGCTCTCTGCGAAGAGTAAAAACTAATTTAAAACATTTAAAACAATCTTAGAATAAATGCACAGATAATTTAGCATTAAAATCATGTATATTAAAAAAAATACTACTTTAAGTGAAAAATAGAAATGAAGCTTTAATATATCCAGAGGAAATAAATTTAAGGTATATTATTTATTACATTATAAATAATTAAATGTGTTAATATTTTTAAAGGATTGTTCGGTGGTGCTGGTGTCGGTAAAACGGTACTTATTATGGAGCTGATTAACAATGTTGCTAAAGCTCATGGTGGTTACTCCGTATTTGCTGGAGTCGGTGAAAGAACTCGCGAAGGAAATGATTTGTATCATGAAATGATTGAATCCGGTGTCATTTCCTTAAAAGACAAAACCTCTAAAGTAGCGCTTGTATACGGCCAGATGAACGAACCCCCAGGTGCCCGTGCCCGAGTTGCTTTGACCGGATTGACCGTTGCTGAATACTTCCGTGACCAGGAAGGACAAGATGTGTTGCTCTTCATTGACAACATTTTCCGTTTCACTCAAGCTGGTTCTGAGGTATTTTATAAGGCCATAAATATCAGTTTTAGTTTATTGGTTTTAATTATTTAAATAACAATTTTTTTTGTAAAAATATTAATATATAAGTAAAAGTTTAACAAACGAAGTGGAAATAGTATTAACATAAATTGCTTATAGGTATCAGCTTTGTTGGGTCGTATTCCATCTGCTGTAGGTTACCAGCCAACTTTGGCAACAGACATGGGTACTATGCAAGAAAGAATTACGACAACAAAGAAAGGTTCTATTACCTCCGTACAAGCTATCTATGTACCAGCTGATGACTTGACAGATCCTGCTCCAGCCACCACCTTCGCTCACTTGGATGCCACCACTGTGTTGTCTCGTGCCATTGCAGAACTGGGTAACTAATCCATAATTTTTCTTTTCAAATTTTTGTTGTTTCTCTATTTATCATTTTTCATTTGTTTGAAAAAAATAATTTTAATTTAAAATATTGTAAAACCCATTCTTTCTGTATATCATCATGATAATTTTGTTTATTTTATTTCATTCTTCAAAAGTAAAGCTCAGCGTGAAATTGTAGTTATTAAATAAAATGATGATAAATTAAAATGAATTATTTGTTCAAACGGATTTTCAAACAACAAATCCTAATACATAACAGAATTTATTATTTAAAATCATTTCAAACACAGCGTGCCCTTAGGGTCATGCAACATTCATTCTAGTAACTGTAAATTAATAAGTTAAATCTAATTATAGGTATCTACCCTGCTGTGGACCCTCTTGATTCTACATCTCGTATTATGGATCCTAACATTATTGGTACTGAGCACTACAACATTGCCAGAGGTGTACAAAAGATCCTCCAGGATTACAAATCTCTTCAGGATATTATCGCTATCTTAGGTATGGATGAATTGTCCGAAGAAGATAAACTCACAGTCGCGCGAGCGCGTAAAATCCAGAGGTTCCTTTCGCAACCATTCCAGGTAATTATATACTTCAATCATTAGATAGAATGTCACAATTTTATTATTCGTAGATCACTTAATGATCTTTCAGAAAATTGAATCAGAATAAAATTAATCTGACTTATTGAATATAATAAAAAGAAATATTTAATTAAATATAAGTATTTAATAAAAAAAAATTAATTTAAGGTCGCCGAAGTATTTACTGGTCATGCAGGAAAACTTGTACCACTGCAAGAAACCATCAAAGGTTTCCAGAAGATCTTAGGTGGAGAATTAGATCATCTTCCGGAAGTCGCGTTTTACATGGTTGGGCCAATCGAAGAAGTTTCTGCTAAGGCAGAAACATTAGCAAAACAATAAATTAATCAGTACTTCTCAACTTATACTAAAATATTACTGGTCAATCGTTTATTTGCCTTTGACCTGAATTTTTTTGCGATTTATGCCCAACACTTGAAAAACAACAAAATCGCGCAATCGAGGAACAAGATTAACTTGGCGCTTGGAAGATTGCATTTTATAATCGAAAAATATTTACAACAAATAAAAAACAAATAATTGAACATATGTTAGAAAGACACATATGTTGTTCTAATATATACATTCATAACATCAATCAGTAAGCCACAAGTTTTAAAACTTTATTTAACTACACTTCAATTGTGTATATTACCAGTGTTAAACTTAATGAAATTATATAATAAAAGAGCAGATGTTACATCATCCCGGAGCTACTAGCCAAACATCAACGTTAATCTTTGGAGGACATTGTACATTAGTCAAAACAAATAAAAATTTTACCAAAATATGAGTATTTAATATATTATTTACAAATGTCTGGACAAATTTCATTATCATAATTTTAGAAAAATGTCCACTCTCCTGTTCTGACTTAAATTTTACCATTCACTTTGTCTAATGAAAAAATACAAATAAAATTAAATATTTTATTAAACAGCATCTAAGTGCTTTGATCTTTACTATTATCAGTTTTAAACTTTAATTCAGAAACTTACTTTAATCACTTGGATATTAGCGTTCCTAATCTAATTTAAATGCTATTCTTGATTTTAATTTTACAGTATGACAGAAAACTGTTTATTATGATAAATTCTTGAGAAAAAGTGAATTGTAGTAAGAGAGAAAGCTGTTCAATAATGGATTGTTTCATTTTGTTATGACATAAACAAGATACATAAATAAAGATTTGTATAAAAATAACTTATGTAAAACTATATTTTTATTATATAAAAAACATGGGAATTATTATATATTAATCATAACAAAATTTGATGAATTATCACTTTATTAATTTTATCACATATTTGGCAGTTTTCAAAAGTCATTTCTGGTTGACTTTTGTTCCACTTTAACAAAATTTGCACAGCTTCCTTAAAAGTTTTCTTAACTTTTCTGAATCGTTTTGAAAAAAAGGAACGGTTTCCCAAAATTGAGCTGTATTACCTCAGTCATAACTATGTGACTACAGTTCTTAAGGTTTCACTTTAAGAACATTTATCATTAACAAAATATCAGTCGGATGGTTAATTATTATTTAATTATTCTATAAAGTAATTATTAATATCTCATTTATGATTTATATGACACAACCTCCCTCAGCGTCAACGGAAAAGGTCTTTTACACACAATACAAGTCTTAAACATTGTTATTTAATAAGAAACGTAAATTAACTATGATAGTTTACAATTTTGTTATTTACACTGGGTGCCTTAATTTCTCTGGCCGCTACTGCCCACCAATCACAACTAACTAAACAAGGATAAAACATACAATACAAACATTTAAACAAACAAACATGTGATACAAACATTTAAATTTCACGCGTTCCAGTTCTATATGTCGATGAACCATAACTTTGCTCTTGCAGCTAACTTCGGTTGAAACGGATTAAAAACTGTACATACATTATAGTTGGGTTAAGTATTGCTATTCGTTCCTGAACATTGTTACTTTCCGCAGCGAATTTTTGTCTTACTAAAACGAATATTTTGACAATTAAAACTTATTAAAACGAAAACGTCTTATTAAGTCTTATTAACAAATAACTAATAAATTTAAAATCAACCAAGAATATGGGTGTTTTTAAATTTAGCGATTATAATTGCATTGGATTTGATCTTGACAACACATTATTACGATATAATATAACAAATTTAATTTATCTTGAATATGAATCATTGTCAAAATTTTTAATCGAAGAAAAGAACTATAATCCAAAATATTTAGCTCAACCTTTGAAGGATAAAGATTTGGATTTTATGCAAAAGGGTTTGATTTTGGATTTTGATAGAGGTAATATTTTAAGAATATGGCCGGATGGTACAATTAAAATGGTATGCCATGGTACTAGAAAATTAAGTCACAAGGAAATATGTGAAATCTATCCAAATCAGAGATGGGAAGTTATTGACATCTATGTTAAAGATATGCTGAAGACTTGGAATGGACCATTATCTTTAAAATTTAGAGCATTGTTAGATTATTTTGATATGCCTGCATCTGTGGCATTTGCAAAAATTATTGATACTTTGGATGAAGAAAATGGTAAACCGTTGGAATGTTATTCTGTTTGGCCCGATATACTTAGTGGACTTGAGAACATGTTTCAAATAGAAAATTTTGCTTTAAATAAGGGTCATTATTTCCCATCCCTTAAAGCTGAACCACAAAAGTATTATCATGTTTGTCATCCAGAAATTATAAATTGGATTAAAAAAATACGCAAAACTACCAAAGTGTTTTTATTAACTGGATCTAATGCCGATTATGCCAACTTTACGGCAACTTACACTTTGGGTGAAGATTGGAAATCTCTTTTTGATATAATTATATGTTTTGCAAAGAAACCTGGGTTTTTTACAGATAACAGACCATTTTATGAATTGGATAATTTCAAAGAAAGCAAAGCAATAACAGTAGATGAATTAAAAGAAGGTCAAATTTATAATAAAGGCAACTGGAAAGAATTAATTGAATTTTTTTCTCGAAAAACTGGCATTAAGAACCCGCAATGTTTATATATTGGAGATAATATAATTCAAGATATCTATGTTCCTAAAGTTTATGCACAATGTGATACTATTGCTGTAGTGGATGAACAGCTATCTGAAAAAATGCTTCATCACGATTTGAGTCATTTGGATGAAGAAATTATTAACTCTAATGTTTGGGGTTCATATTTTTGTTTGAAGGATTCTGAAAGTGCTATGGATTCGTTTTGGAATCATATAATCAAATCTTATACGAAACTTTGTGTGCCACAACTAGATGTATTTGTGAGAAATCCACTTGATAAACAATATGAATGCTTTGATGAGAATGATAAAGAAAGCAATGGATATTATCCAGGAAAACCAGTATCAGCATTATAATTTCATTTAATGAAATAAAACGTAAGGTATAAATGAAAAATAATATTTTGTATCCTTGATTTAATAGTATAACTTTGTTATTAACGTTTTAACTTTTTTTGTGGACATTATCAAAATCTCTAATTTGGTTGTTCAGAAACATCCATAGTTATTATCACATGATAATTTGTCAATTTGTCAAAAATTTTGAAACGTTAATCAAATAATATATTAATGCATGAATAATTAAATCTGTTGTACCAAAAAATTAAAACACATTAACAATTAAATTATTAACAGACGTTAAACATATATCCAAAAATTAATTATATTGTTTTGATTAATTAAATTTTTATATTAATAAATATATTTTATATTTTTCAGGTTTAATAATAATCTAAGATGTACTGCATATAAGCAATTAGTAATGTAAATATGAAATAATGAAAATAATTAAATAGAAAATGTAACTAATTTTTTCTTTTAATAAAATGATTTTATACATTGTTTGATCGTTTTATTAAATATTTACTGATTACCTTATTATGTTTCATTCAATGATTAAGAAAAATGTTAAGATATGTAACATTTTTAACACAATAATATTTGGAGTTTGTACCAAAATATTTTTTTAAGATGACTACAAATCATTTGGAAATAATTGCAATCTCTCCAACTTATGAAAGTTAAAAGAATTAATCGCAAGTCAATTAATAAAAATTATATTAATATATATTTTGTATCTTCAAATTATTATAAATACTATTTTCTTGTTACTTAAAAATTAACATTTTATGTATCTATTAATGTAAATGATTTTCCCTGACACAATTTCATTGTATTTTTTCAACATGTATTATCCAGAGAAAGGTAAGTTTTTAATAAACGAAAAGAATAATTCACATTTAATTACAGAAATGTTTGAATGAATATGAATATGTTTAAAGAAATTTATCTTTGATTAAGTTTATCTGGAATTGTCAAAATAAATTATTCTGACAATTTTCTTCTCAGTAATGTAGATAATTTAAAATGGACTTATATCCTAAATCCTAATGAACTAAAATTTTACGAAAAATAGTTGAAATTCTTAAAGAAACGTAATTCTGTTAACTTTTAATTACTTAACATATTATATAATGTAAAGCTTTCTTT
The DNA here is from genome assembly GCA_022817305.1 of Leptoteleia sp. ZL-2020. Lineage (NCBI taxonomy): Eukaryota > Metazoa > Arthropoda > Insecta > Hymenoptera > Scelionidae > Leptoteleia > Leptoteleia sp. ZL-2020. Next base: position 13,196 of record JABFPN010000117.1, on the reverse strand, counting down.
AAAAGACATGATAAAAATGTTTAAGGAATGTATGCTTAGGTCAATTTAGGTGTGAATGTTAGCATTTTAATAACAAATAGTAAACACGTAAGTCAACGATATATTAAATTATAATTGCAAGACAAATTACAAATATCATGTATCTACTTTCATTTTGACAATTATTGTATACAGTTTTTATTGCATAAAACTTGACTCCGCCCTATACGTTAGTATACAAATTAATGCTGTATTTTTATTGGCAAGGACGTTTTGTTTGGGCTATTTCTGTATTTTTGCCTACTTTGTTTACATAATATATTTAAAAATATATCTTTTTTCCTTCATATTTAATTTGAAGGGTATTAAGAGTATATAAATAAATACATAATAAAAAGTGATTGTATTTACATTCATCTTCTCTTGTTTCAAATTAACACATTTTAATACAAATACCAAGCATCATGGGAATTCAGCACCGATTTCAATATTGATTCATGCTATTTTTTTTATTCAACTCAGTGTATATGTAGTTGCTGGGAATTCGCGAGTCAATTACGGTCTTTATAATAGATCCTCGATAGGAAGTTTAATATTATTCACTTGGTTAATTATATAATTAGCTAATTAAAATAAATTAATTTAAACAGACAGGGCACAATTCAAATTTCAATCAAGCTTTTCAAAGGATCAATAGTGATTTTGACTCAAAAGTCTTTCTTTCCGGAAATGAATAAGTACCAGGAAAATCATTAACTTGCGTTCTGGCTTACGATTCGCATTTTAGGGCTCGGCGCAACACCATTGCGCAGTTCTAAAAGAAGGGACATTACTTCATTGGTTGCTTTCGATCACGTGATTAACTGTCACACGGAAACGCTTCATGAACAGTGGACTCGACGACGAAGTAAAAGCTTATTCTTTCCGTCCCTTTCAGCGGTACGGGTAAGTCGCGTCATTTTGTAGTCGTAGTTTTTTCGCTGAAAATGTTAGATTTTCAAACATTTTAAAGGCTTTTTCGAGCGAATCTTCGTCTGGGACCTAATTTGGATAATAATTGAGCATTTTTTTGTGTTTTAGAGACCTTTACCGCTTGTTTGAAGAAACTGCAGCAAGCAGCTCGAAACTTTCGAAGAACCATCTTGAGGGACTAAAGAAAGCAAAACAAGCATCATCATGTAAGTACCATGAAAATCTTATTAAACCTGTTAATTGTTTTACTTTTTGACTTGTTTTCTTATTGTTGTAATTGCGCTGTACTGCTGATTTCGTTCTTTTTTGTTTTCGAAGCGTCATTGTCGTTGTCAGTTAAACGTTTTCCTTACGGTTCGCAATCCGCTATATACATATATATATATACTTACATGTAAGTTCTATTTGACAGATTTTAAAAATGAAACTTTTGTTTTTATATTAAAGAATTATTTTACTGATTTTGTATTGGTTGCTTTTGTCGTTAAATGTGTTTTGGCGTCCTAAATGGTATCATGCGGAACCCTCCTGAAATTCGGAGAAAATGACTGGCTTGGCAGCCATTGTTGGATCGAGAGTCCCGTTCTATAGTTTTTCTTGGGAATTGTGTTTCATACAAAGAACGAAGTCGCAATAACTAATTGAGAAGGAGATAACATTTTTGAATACATATAAATTTATCATGCATATCAGTTAAAGTTTTTACTTGATTTCATTATAATAAGATAACATTTCTTATTAAAATTATATAAAAGTATGCCTCTCTGCTGGTACTCATCTTATTACATAATTGGATTTTCAGTAAACTGAATTATATTTAATTAAAATCAGCAATTTTCTATTCAAAAAAACTTGTTTCTAAGAAATTGTTTATAACAGGAGTCACGGAAATATGTCTTCGTTTAATATTTTTAATCTAGAGACAAGAAAACTAAATTTAATTTTAAATTAAAATTGAAGATATTTATGCAAATAATATTTTTATTTTGAAAAAAAACTACATGGTAAAGTTAAGTAGACATAGAAATAAACAATTTATATGACCAAATATAAATAATAAACTTTTTATTATCCCTATATTTAATATAATAAAAATAGGGAGAAAAATAAATTAAAAAAAAAATTCAAAGCTCTTAAAAAGAATTACTAGCTTTTATTAGTAAATGGGGTATATACTTCAAGTCTTATAATATTCCCCAAACATCATTTTTAAATTTTAAATTTTAAATACTTTAATAATTATGAAAATTAACAAATAGGTATAATATTGAAACATTGTTTGCAAACATATATATATATACATACTAACAATGAAATTTTATTAACTTAAAGTAGTAAATCTTAAGCAAGTAAAATAATGAATTTTTTCTGCAAATATTTCATAAATGAATCAAAAAAGTTTTTTTCTTTCATTTGATTCATTTTCGTCTCAGACAAATTGTTTTTATTCAAATTGGAACATTTAACCTTGACCTTAGAAAGTTTATTTCTTTATCCCTACACTAATACAAATGACTGTTGTTGTACCAAATGTAAACAATATTCTCCTTGTTGATAAAGTAATTGCAATACATTTTTGTTACAAATTTCTAATATTAATGCAAAATAACATCAGCTGCAAAATACTTTGAAAAAGACTAAAATTTTTAAAAATTTTGTTTTTCTAAAGGACTTACGGCGTAGGATTTCGCAATGCGAACAATCGCAACAACACTCACAACAACACTCAACGCAATTACAATGCAAACAATACCAATAGCAATGGTTATGGCTCATTCCGTAACAATAACACCAATAACAACAACAATCGCTTTGGTGGTACAGCAGTTAGAATGATGCCACGTCCTAACAATGCTAATACTGTGGGCCAGACATTGCGCAAACCTAATTGGGAAAGCGAAGATCTAAAACCATTCCGCAAAGATTTCTATGTACCTCATTTGAATGTACAGAATCGCCACCCGCGCGAAGTTGAAATATTCCGCGATCAAAATAAAATTACTCTGAAGGGATTAAAGCTACCGAACCCTATTCAATTCTTTGAGGAGGGTAATTTCCCAGACTATGTAATGCAAGTTATCAAAAAGCAAGGTTTTAGTGAGCCAACTGCTATTCAGGCACAAGGTTGGCCAATTGCTATGTCAGGCAACAATATGGTGGGCATAGCCCAGACTGGTTCCGGAAAGACATTAGGTTACATTTTGCCGGCTATTGTGCACATCAACAGCCAACAGCCTTTACGCAGAGGTGACGGGCCAATTGCGTTGATTCTAGCACCAACTAGAGAATTAGCTCAACAGATCCAATGCGTAACTAGTGATTTTGGGGCTTCATCTTATGTCAGAAGTACGTGCATTTTTGGTGGTGCTCCTAAGGGTGGTCAGGCTCGAGATTTAGAACGTGGAGTTGAGGTGTGCATCGCTACACCAGGTAGATTAATAGACTTCTTGGAGCGGGGTACCACCAACTTGCGCAGATGCACTTACTTGGTTTTGGATGAAGCTGATCGCATGTTGGACATGGGTTTTGAGCCTCAAATTAGAAAAATCATCGAGCAGATCAGACCAGACAGACAAGTTCTTATGTGGTCGGCGACTTGGCCGAAGGAAGTACGCAACCTCGCAGAAGAATACTTAATTGATTACACGCAGTTAAACATTGGATCCCTGTCTTTGGCAGCTAATCATAATATACTGCAAATTATTGATGTCTGTCAAGAGGATGAAAAAGAGACAAAGTACGTTAATTGATGTTTTATTAAATTTTTAATTTCACTGAATGCTTAGGATGAATTTTACGATATGAGAATTTGTGATTTATAGCAATTTAATACCTCTGAGAAGATCTGATTTTATAATTAATATCATTAAATTTTTAATTGTTTGGAGCTTTAATAATAAAGATGGTACCTATTATAGATTGGGCAATTTACTTGAAGAAATTGGAAATCTTAACGAAGAAGGTGGAAAGACTATTATTTTTGTTGAGACCAAAAAGAAAGTTGAATCCATTACCAGAAATATAAGACGCTACGGTTGGCCAGCGGTTTGTATGCACGGAGATAAATCTCAACAAGAACGGGATTATGTCTTAAGAGGCAAGTTGTGCACTATTCAATGTTATTCAGTACATTTTGATAGCTCATAACGATTAATAGTATTAATTATTCTGTTTCTAAGTTATTTATTTATTAATTAATTACCAATTTGTGTTATTAAAAATATTTTAATTTATAATTTTTTATTTTATTTTGCAGAATTTAGAAACAAAAAAGGCTCTATTCTAGTAGCAACAGATGTTGCTGCTCGTGGATTAGGTAAGTACAAAACAATAGAAAATGAACAGTATATAATAGTAGAAACAGTCGCGCCGGGTTGAGAATGTACTTTTGATACAAGCAAGAGATAAAGGTCAGCAGAGAATTGGGGTGGGTGGCGATGTAGCACAGACTGGTTATACGAACTGATCAATGCCTCACTAATGGGACAGCCGCCCATCTTTCTCTAATCCTGTGCTTTGCGAATGGTCGAAATTCTTTTCACATTCAATGGTGATTAGATTAGAAATATTTTTATTTACCTATAGAAACTTTAACTTTTCTTAATTGTTTTCCATAAATTAAGAATTCAGTATTATCTAATACTTTTGTTTATATTTATTGATATACTAAATCAATTTTTTTAACTAATTTTTCATTTGTATTTTGTCTAATTAGTATTTATGACAAAGTTAAACTTTATTTATTTACGCTGAATGTTTAATCTAATCCAAATTTTGTCTGCATTTAATTTCTATTATTTACATTCCTTTCTTTCTATGAAGAAGATAAAAATATTTTATTGGCAAACAAAATTTTCATTCCAAAGATATTTCAAGAAATCGTATGGAACGAAAATGGAATAAGTCCCATAGCACCGGACCTGAGATGGTTTTTGGAATTCTCAAACTTTGCATAAGCAATGTCATTAGTTTCATTTTTATTTCAATAATTTTAGTATGTTAGGTATTTAATTTCAGGATTCTATGAAGGCAATTCTTTTAATTTTTTTTTAATATTTGTAATTTAATCAGGTACAGATTTAACCCTTTTTCAGTGAACATTAGAAAATAACACACACTAATCATAAATTTTTATTAATGAATATTTTTGAGTGTATAAAAATAGATTTCACAAATCAAGAATTATATATACAATTTACATTTATCAATACAAAATGTACTAAATCATCATTCATTCTTAAAAAGTAAAGCTTTAATAAATTAAAGAATTTATTGTGTTTATGAAAATAAATTTTTAAAGGCAGCGTGCTTGTAGACGTAACATTTATTTTAGTGCAATATATTTTTTAGATTCTCTTTATATAAAGTGTTAAAGACACTTGCAAAAAATTTAGTGTTTTTATGGAAGATTATGTTAAATTAATAATCATGCATTTTTGTTAATTTAAATTAAACTAAATGTTTTGCCTAAATGAACCACATTTTTATTATTCTTACTAAAAAACTGATGAAGGGTTAATAGTTCAATTTTACACTAAAATAATAGAAGTGTTTGCTGAGTGCCATTTCATAAGACTATAGAATTTTAATTATTTTTCTATGTAAAATAAATAAGTGATAAAAGATGATAATTTATTTTTAATGACATTAATTTTTTTCTCTATATGTTTATTATAATTTACTTGATATAAAAGTAATTTTATTTTGCAGTATTAAACTTTAATTACATTCTTATTGAATAAGTTGACGTTTGAATAGAAAATATTTTATTTTATTTAAACAACATGTAGTCAAATAAAAAATTTTATTCCGCTGCAATTTTCATATAATATCAATCATTATTCCTCAGTAATAAAAAAAAAAAAGCTTGTGATGGAAGATTGAGAAGGTTTCATTAATTGAATTAATTAATTGAAAGAAGTAAGGGAGCAGCTGTAGGCATTTTCCGATTAATTGTAATCAGTCTGGTTATTTTGTTTTAGAGGCACATGATGCACAGATTGAGTTGAGTGTGCGATGACGAAATGAACGACACGAACCATGGCTCACTCACTGTCTGTGTTCTTGAATAATAATGTTTAAAGCGTGTGCTTGAAAATGTGCCTCAATGAATTTTGTTGTAAATGGCCAAGCAAACAAACTGTTCAATGCAACACAAACGTAAAGTAAGAATAAAAAATTACGGTACACAATCCACTACATTCCGTAAGACAACGCTTAGCCTGTACGAGACAACAATCTATTAATTTTGCTACTATCGCTACTTGATTGGGATGTTATGGGACAGGACATTGCAATCACTGAACTTGCATTCAAGAATGACATCCCATTGTTATTGGCGCACGGAATGCAATGTTCAGCGGTGACATGGTTTGTATTATCATGATGCAGCTAACATAATACTCATACACGTTTCGCGTCTATAACTGATTTATACAAATTTAAGTATTTACTTATTCATATCACAAATAACATTTTATTAATATTAAATTTGATAAATTTATCTTTTTTATTCATTTTAGTTATACAATTTTTATCAGTAGATATGAAATAGAATTTAAGGTAAATAACTTTATATTTTATAATTATGAGTGTTATAATGTATTTGTATTTTATACACAATTTCAAAAAATTGAAATGTTTAATGGGAATATTAAAACTTATGTTCTTTTTTTACACATTTGATATAAACCATATAAAAAAACTAAAATGTTCATATATACGCAACAATGAAATTTTTAATTTTCTTAACTAATCATTTACAAATGATTACTTTCTTCAAACTGGATGGATCGTAAATAATGAATCGGTTGCACATTTTTCTTTCTTTGAAATGTGTAATCAAATCTCTTTCCGAGAAGGAATAATAAACTTAATAAAGGAAATTAATTTTTCTTGATCATGTGTATGTTTGTCAACTTAGCTGCACAATGTTATTTGTCTTGTAACTTTTCATACCACAAAATCCTAGATTTAATATTTTTAAAGATCTTTGCTCCGACCTAAAATATGTCAGTAAACTGCATACTTGCATATATACGAAATATGCGCATTTATATATTCAAATAGTTACACAATAAAAACATAGCTTACGACAATAAATGAAAGTTTTAAAGTTTGATTAATTGAATACTTTTAAATACTGGCTTTTTATTTATTTGTTTCTTTTGCTATTAAAATTATAATTCGACAAATGAGAATTACTACATTATATAATTTTTTTAATATATTCTCAAATGTATAGGATAATGTTTATAATAAAAATTTAATTTCTTAGACGTCGATGACGTTAAGTATGTCATAAACTTCGATTATCCATCATCATCCGAAGATTACATTCACCGTATTGGTCGAACGGGGCGCTGCCAATCAACTGGTACCAGTTATGCATTTTTCACACCACAAAATGGCAAACAGGCGCGTGACCTTATTAATGTCCTCAAAGAGGCTAATCAGGCCATCAATCCTAAACTTTCTGAACTTGCGATGAAAAGTGGAGGAGGTGGATTCATGAGAAGTAAGTTTCGGAAAAATATAATTGCCTATTAAATAATTCCTTTTCTGTATCTAAATCTAAAATCTATATTCAAAATCAGGATTATTTGTTGTTATTATTATTATTAAAAATGTAATAGAGGGAATAATTCACATCTCAAGTAAGATTAAGAAATGCTTTCAAATATTACATATATTGAAATTTTATATTATATGGTAGTTTCTAACGTCACGTTAAAAGTTTGTGTCATTTATTAATAAAGAGTTATTTTTGACAGTTTAAATGTCTTCATAAGGTATAGTTAAAAGAATCTTAACAAAGCTATCAAAAACCCACTCATATCTGAAAGATATGAAGTTCTTGAACATTTTTAGTTTCCAAATTAAATGGCATATATTTTCTTGCATTACGATTCAGCATAAAATTATTAAAATATTAATAACATTTTTGTTGTTTGCAGACCGTTATGGATATGGAATGAATAAACGTGGACGTGAAAATAATTTCTCTGGAATGCACAAGAGATTTGATGAAAGGAAGAGCAGCTACAATTACAGTTGATTTGTTAACTTTGAAAGCTTCCTTGATGTCGAACAAACGACACGTTACTGTAAATCATAACTAGAAAAGGACATTTGTAACTTTTTTAGTTTTACTTTACAGAAATCTGTGATCAACAAAACGCAACCCACTCACAGATCATTTTTAAACAAGTTTTTCAATCGGTCGAAATGATGTCACTTCTTATTTATTATTTTCCAGTATTGAGATATATTATACTTTATTTATAATATTTAGTTACAATTTCAATAGATAGTTTAAACATGGTGGGTTCTGTAGTATAAATAACACTCCTTGCACCATTTCCAAACTTAAGTACAGTATTGACGATGTTCCTCGAAGCTTCATAACTCGTCAAAATTTTAGAAACTGCGAATTTGCTATGCTGTTACAGCATGAAGAATGTTTTATTAAAACATTCGGACCGACTAAATTCTCGGTTTAATTCCACTTTCAAAGTACAAAGAATCTTATGACTGAATCAATTAATTTGTGTAATTTGTTAATTCTTTCATTTTTAATATTAAATAATGTTTTCTTTTATTTTGTATTATTTTTTATATGATCAATATGTATACGTGAAAATGAAATTTGTCATTTTTTCGTAGATCATTTCTTATTATGGATGCATTACTTTGATGAGCATCGTTTTTGCCATGTAGAATGATTCCATTGTAAAAAACAAGGAACCTATGAAACTTGGTGTATTCATCGTATAATAGAGAACTTGCGGAAGGTTTTTGAAACTGAAATTTTGTCATTAATAATTATTTCGAAGTGAAATGCTAGTGTCTAAGTTTTCCATTAAGAAATGACTTTTAGATTTAAAATAGAATAGATGCTTGTTTTTTCATCAATGTTGAATATGAATGAAGTGGGGAAAGGGATCATTATTGTAATTGATCATAGAAGATATAAAATTACGTCGATTTGTAACACACATCAATTTCTAAATTTTAACATTCAGCATTTAGAAGCACAGACTAATTATTTGTGCAGATTACATTTGACATAATATCAAACTGAATTAGTATTGCACTTCAATGTAATGACACTCTTTATGTATGACAAATAAAAGAAAGTAAAGAATAATTTTAATTACTTTATTTATTGAAAAATAATTGTCTACCTTTTTTACTTACTTTTAATTTAACACTAGAACGAACAGATACTTTCTAAACAAGGACAATCCGAATTACAGTACCGTGCGTTAGAAGGAGAGGTCAGCGGTTAAAATGACTGCTATGGTCATTCTGGAATTTATCGTCGTGAATGGAATTAGTGTTTTTGTAATGATTATTCTGAAAATACTGATGAAATATTTAACAATAGATTCAGACCATTTTAGAAGTATGGGAGAATCTAACCCAGTAGATGGAAAATTATTAAAAATTATTCAAATGCTCAAACGTGTATTAAAACTTTTTAATCAATGTCATATTTCTAAAATTTTTAATAATTTATTTTTGAAACTTTTTAAAGTGTATATTTCTAAAATGTTCTCCAACTTTTAACAAGTTTCAATAAAGATTTGTGCATTTGAATAATTTTTAATAATTTCCCATTTAATGGGAATTCAATTACAAAACTGAAAATTTTAAGTTCGCTTAAAACTAATGACAAACATTCAATTATTTTAATGTAAAATAATCTCCCAAGTTGAGAAAATGGTTTAAAACAATTACATTAATTATTTATAAATTTTGTTTAATAAAAACAAAGATTACCTTATCTAGTAATTAGCACTTATAACATCGCGTTAATAGTATATTAAGTATCTAGGAAGCGAAGCATGCTTTATTCGAGCCAAGCTGGGACTGGAGCCAAGCAGCTTCCTTTTGGCAGCTCGAGGTTACAGTACCAGCTTTCGCTCGCTTGATACTTATGTTATTTTTCCTCATACCGAAACTCGAAATGGCCTTTCAAGGGCCAATGCTAAAAACTTTGTTTTATGTTCCCGAAAGAATTTTCGCAAAGCGAAAGAAACACGCGAAGCGAGGAAAGATATTTTTCGAACCCTAGGGTAAATAAACACTACTTCGCGCTCGCTTAACAGGCCCGCGAAAGACCATTTCGTGTGCAGGTATGAGGAAAAAGAATTTATCCAACAATTACTTTTATTTAAATTTTTACTTAAAATGTAAATTTTATATAAATCTACGACTTTTTTTTAATATTATTATTATAAGCATTATTATCGTTTTAAAACAAGCTGCTATCGAATTACATAAGTGTGCTTATATTCCGAGTCCTTTGTTGTGGTAGGTGTATGCCTAGTCGCGTTTGAGGGCGTGGCCTCTTTCTAACAACACTGAGGTTTAGTTATACATGAGTTTAATCATACAGTTATTCATTAAGTATGGAAGTTCAAAATTTAATTGGGTATCTTTTGGAAAGTAAAATAGATGAAAAAGTTGATACAGTTATGAATTTTCTAAAAATGGATTTAAGAAGTATTTACCCATCTTGTAAACTGTATGTGTTTGGGTCTCGTGTCAATGGTTTAGCATTAGATACAAGTGACATCGATATTTTTTTAGATTATCGTAAGTGAACATTTTTATCTTAATCTATAGCCATACCCTTAACAAAAAAAAACATTTTTATATAACCTAATAAACACTTTAATGAAAAAAAACATTACTGAAAACATATTTTGATCATTTTTAAATTAAATTTTTAAATTTTGGTGCCTTGTAAATCTATAAATTTATTTAAAATGTAAAATATTGTTGAAATTTATTTCTTAATACATATTTTTCGGATGGTTCTTGTTATTTTTTTTGATAAAGTATTTTCTGTTATATTTTTTTGAGTGTACCTTTTAAACATAATACAAATTCTTTTATTTTATTTCTAGCTTAATGTTTTGTTTTAATTTAATTTAGTTTTGATACATGAAAATAGTATTGTGCGATTTTTAAGTGAATTAATTCCATTTATAAATAATTCATGCGTTTTCAATATTTCTTATTTGGTACATGATATTGTTTTAGCAAGTTGATTTAATAAATTTTTATGAGAACGCAATTCTACTGTAATCAAATTTCTTTTAAAAGGTAAACATATTTGATCTTGAGTCATATTTATTATGGCTAGTAGGAAGAGATATCGTACGAAATATTCTTAGTATATTATTGAAAGATTAAATGTCCTCTATATATATACCACAGATATTGAACGTAGTATTATACATAATAATATTGGACATAAAGATATTATTTGGAAATATTTGGGATATCATACGCTATCTAGGGATATGGTACCACTAGGGATATGATTTCCTACTGTATTTGAGAAATGTAAGACAGATATCAAATATCACAATACATTATCAAAAATCATAAGAATTCATCGGGAAATATTAATCTCAAAAATTTATTGTAAAAATGAAACATCACTAGGAAATTAACTTGGGTTCCTGAAGTTAGAAAAATGAATCTTTTCTTACCAGGCTACAATGCTTATTTAAAAATATAATTCATTTTATTTTCTGGTCAACTTATTTACCATATGTAAAATCACAAGGATTCATAAGTAAAATTTGTGCAGTTGAGCATAAGAATTCTTATGATTTATCATAACAAATAAATGAGATACAGAAAAAGGTCAAATGAATGTTCTTTTCAAGAAAGCTTTGTATCTTAATAGACAACATCTTGAGTTCATATCTTCAAGGACTTAAGGTAAAACCCTCGTAATTAATTAATTTTTAAAATAAATTGTATTTGATGTTCAGGAATTCATAATGCGTTGTATCCAATTATCCAGACAACTATAAAAAGCAAACTATAAAAACCAAATTTTCTTAAAATTTAAAATATTTTTGAGATTTATTTCGTAATACGTATGTTTCAGATGGTTCGTGTAAAATGTTTGATACAATCAACTGGCGAACACAACCTAAGGTTAAAAAAAGTGAAGTGAATAGCTTTTTTGACAGGGCTCCGCTTTATTTAAAAAAACATTTTGAGAATTTTAATATCATAAAAAGTACTGAGTTTCCATTATTAAAATGCGTAGAAAAAAGCAGTCGCATTTCTGTTGACATAACTTTTAATAGTATGAGAAATGTATATTCCAGCTATCTGATCAGATTCCTTTTAGAATTTAACCCACGTTTTCGACCAACTATGTTGATTATAAAAAAATGGGCAGTAAATATAAAACTTGCTAATGGATTTTTAATATCAAATTATGCGCTTGTATTGATGTTTTTACATTTTACTCAAACATATAATCCAGATCATTTACCACGACTTACTTACTTTTCGAGAATGTTTGTCGAAACTGACTGTTGGCGAAAATTTAATAAAGTTTCTTATAACTATGACATAGTAGATATATTATATAACTTCTTCAAATATTATTGCACATTTAATTTTCAACGCTACGCCATACATCTAGACGATGGTAGTAAAGTGTAAGTCATTGTTTAATCTTTTACTATATATCATATTTGTGAAAAGTGTATAAAATACATATATTTAAAATGTTGTAATTGTAAAGAATATTACAGGAATATGTATAACATATTAAATAATATTAAAAAATATTCGCTATTAGGGAAAAAGATAATTTATCTTGAGTTTAAACACTTTTTTTTGGCACACTTTTTGATTGAGCACACTGTTTTCCAAAATTTTTTTTTTTCATAAAAATTGACTTTTTCCACATTTTTATTTAAAATAACTCTACCCTAATAGCACCAAGTATTTATAAAATATTTATGAAAAATATTCTCTAAATATCTAAATATCCGCCGAAGAATATTAGTGTTATATTTCATAAATATTTTCCAATATAAGTGTAATATTTTATACAAAATGTTGTATAAATATTTAAAAATATTTATGAAATATAACACTAATATTCTTCGGTGAACATTTAGATATTTAGAAAATATTTTTATATTTTGAAAAAAATATTGATAAAATATTTCATAAATATTATGTGCTATTCGGGTAATATACAAAAATAAATAGATAACTAATTTTAATTTTCATGAGCTTGGACTTTTATGACTATTTATGTATTCGTCATTCACTTTACTACTACACTCGGGCAGTGATGCCAATGAGGGACGTTTTCTAAGTAGTAGTGTATACGTGTGCAATCGTATTCGAGTATCTTCGGCGGCGCTCGTTCGAAATCGCCAGAGCACACGGCCGATAATACGCCAGAGCTC
>JABFPN010000116.1:0-71865 GCA_022817305.1 Leptoteleia sp. ZL-2020 | reverse complement strand
TATATATATGAATAGATATAAATAGATATGAATTGTATTTGTTCAAATTTATTATCTGCATAATAAAGATTCTGCTAGATACTAGAATATTTATAATATACCAATTCAATGAATGATTATTATACCTCTGTTTAAAATTGCAATATCCTTAAAAAAAAGAAGCAAAATTAAAAATGAATTTCATTTACGTGACAATTCTGAAGGGGCCAATAAATAAACATTAATTGTCTACAAATATAAAATTTGAATGTTCCGTTTTAAGTACTTCATACGACAAATCAAACATCTTTTCTAACCTTGTGACGTCTGTTGACTGGACCTTTCCTGATCATCTAACTTCATGGCTGCTGAAGATTGCGTCTCCTTATTGTCCTCCAGGTCTTCTGATTACAAACAATCAAAGCTATGATTAATAATAAACCAATATCTAACCGTTGCGATATAGAAAAATAAGTAATTCCGGTCAACGTGCGTTACAGATCACGGATCCAAAATGCATCGAGTAATTATAACCAAGCAGCTGTTAAGATATATTATTTTTTTTTTTACTTGAAAATTGTCATAAAAAATACAAACACGATGCTTTTCCGTTAAAATTGTTGTACGCTCGAGGATGAGAAAAAATAATAAAGAAAGGGATAAGACAAGGATAGATTTATAAAATGGTTAGGTCCTTTACTTTAGGATCAAACAAATTAACGAAGCGGAAATCGGTACAACAATCAGCCGTCTGTTTAAATAAAAATATGTCAAAACTCACCCTTGCAATCCGCCATGTTTTATTGTTGTTCTTGAAGTGTAAATTCGTTTTATGAAAAGTGCATTGATTCTGCACGACTCTACCGCCAGTTTTGGTGATAAGAAATTTCAGCCATGTTTTCACGAGTAGGAACTGCCAACATTCTTATAACTCGTACATAACGCGCCACTTTCGATTTTATTTGTTCTTTTTTTTTTGCAAAATAAATTCATCAAATATAAAAATATTATTAAATTGTATAATTAATAAAAAAAACGAACATGTTTTTGTTTTGTCTGATTGTTACACTTTGTTATATTTTATTTTAAATACATTATAAAAATGAATAACGTTTTAATTAAATTGTTTGATTATTTAATATATAAAAAATTTTAATTATTTTAAGATAATGCAGTAATTAGTTATTAGATTAGAAAGTTTTTGTCCTTATTAAAAAAAAAGTTACAATTAAATGATATATACTACTTAATCATGATTTGGCATATTACTGTAATTCTTCCAATTTTGCCTCATGACTTTAGGCATATAGAATTATTCTTTCACCAATAAATGAATACAAAGAAAATAGCACGTTTGATAAAAGGGCTCTTTGGGAAAACAGCAGTACTGCTTTTCTCGTAAAAGTTCGGCTTCTACTTAGGTGTCTAAATGCATAGTGTAATAGGTTCAATAAATTTTATCAAATTGGGAAATTTAATATTGTAGCAGCTGAAACTTTGTTATTAATTAAGGATGAAAACAGACTCTACATTTCCAAAATTATAAAATAAAACAAGAATCAAAATGTTGCTTAAAACTGAATTAAATGTTCCCATAAATAAGGAATGAGATGACTTATATTCACTTTTTTTTATTTACATAAACTATTTATCCATGTTATCTAATATTTAATAAAAAAAAGGGCAGGATTATTAATTAACATTCCAATGAAAATAAAAATACAGTTTTTAAATAAACTTAATCTTTATTACAAAATATTAAAATGTAGTTTAATTATTTTACATACACAAATGACATTGTTGTCTAATGTAAACATTAAATATTTGATCAGTTCAAGATTCTAGATAACGAATTCAATATTTAAAATACCTTAATTTCATGATTACTTTTGTTGTATAAAACCTTAAATATCACGTTCTAGTTACATATTAAACCTGAAAAATATATAATAGTGTAATTAAATATTAATTAATTTAATGTAAATGTCTGTTATAATATACTCTGGACTTCTACACATTTGCTTTTCACTTATTTTCTCTTCCCTACATTTGCTGAAATCTGACCAATGAGAGAAGAGCACAAAACCTTCAAATGTGAATATGATTTAAAACAATGAAATTGTGCATTGCAGTTGCAGAGTTTTTGGTCTGGAGAAAAGCAAATGTGTGTTGTCTCCATTTAAATAAATGAAGTATCTTACCCAAATAATCATCCATAAGTGTACCAATTGCAAACTAAAATAAAATAAAACAATCGTTATTATATATTCAATATTTTAATATGAATAAATTAAAACAATCAAGAATAAAGTCTACTTACAATTCCAGAAGCGTCTACTCTTGTTCCAACAATTTTTAATCTGATTTCATCATCAGCTTGTATAATGACATCCTAAAATAGGATTAAAAAATATTATAATTAAAAACATAATGAATTTTAACTTACTAAATAAATTAATATATATTATTAATAAAATGTGTTATTAAACTAAAATGAATTAAATTATTACCTCATCTTTAGATTTGTAGCATGGTGGATTAACATTTGGACAAAATTGCATATCTGCTGGAATGGACTGAAAATGTCAAAAATGTATATATAACAATTTGCATTAGAATTGAAGATTTGCCGATAACAATTTAATAGATGATAAATACTTTGTACTTACATGATGAGAAATAAAACATGTTAATGGACCGATTTCTGCAAATATTCCTACTTTATTAATTTGAGTTACAATGCCATCTAAAACTTCTCCTTTAAAAGGCCTAAATACAATCGCCGTATATTTTACAGGGTATACCACGAATCCTTGTCCAGGTTGAATTACTCCAGCACCAATATTGTCAATTGTTGTTACCGCTACTACAAAGCCATATCTGTAAAAGACAATTGATTATTTAATAATCAAATTATTTTTAAACGTTTAAGCTTTACCAATGAAAGTCAATGACATGAGGTCAGTTATTGAGCAATCCTCTCAAAGTAAACGAAAATGGATTGAAACCAGTGAAAAATTTGAATCGCTTTCAACTGCGTTTCTTTATCGTTTGAAACCAGTGAATGCGGGAAATACGCATTTTAATGATTTCTTGTTGAATAGATTGTAACTAATTAAGGTGAAACGTCACTCGTTGGCCAACTCAAAATGAGGATAACCTCAAAAACAATACATATATTGCAAAATAAATATTCATTTAATCCCCACGTATTGCAACTCTTCTCAGAGAGCTTTCCTCTTGAAATAGATTTGAAACAAACATCTAAATAGTTGATGAAACCACTTCCAAAAGATAGAGCTCTCTAAGAAGAGCCGCAACACGCAAAAACCCTAACGCACATTGCACGTGTTAAAATAATGTCATTTCATTCAGGGATGTTAAAAACGTTTTTCCAACGTTGATAGTTCTAATAGTTTCAACTGGTTTTCGTTTACTGGACAATGTATAAAAGAAATAAAAACAAACTCACTTTCCACTACTGCTCCCTTCCACTTCTGAAAACAACTTTTGTTTCACAGTTTCAAGTAATTGAGGTCCAAAATACCTCGGATGGAGTAAAATTTCATGTTCCAAATTTATCTGCAATTAATATTTAATGTATAATAAATACACAAAATATTAAAACAATTATATTAATATAATTGTTACTTCATTTTACACTTACAAGGAAGAACATTTTTATATTGAATTATTGTCAAATATAATAAGCAATCTAAATGAATGAAATTAAATAGAATATAAAACTATCCCTTCAACACCTCGACTGCATCAGATATACTGAAAATAATTGGGTTATGTTTCACACTTATGTTTACGTTTCAAGCAGTTTTAGGCTATGATTCAACATTAACTGGCAGTGTTGTGCATCTTCTTCTGGCTTATTAAATTTTATATTATTGTCTCACTAACGCAGTACTGGCAGCCAATTTTGGAACATGCCTTTAAACTCATCCTAGGAATGTTCGAAGTTAAGGTGATGTATCAAGTCTGCTGTCACGGAGTTAGTGTCTTTTGTAATCAAAATTAAATTAATTTATATTTTATGACCTACGGACCAGAGCGCTTTTCTATGGGCACGGGAGTATAATTTGATTCACAAAAATATAGGTATTGTTGAATATTCTAAACGTATTTTGGAATGTGCGAATTTTTTGTCGTCTGCTCGAAAGGAAGCAGCACTTCCCAAAAGACGTTGAGAATATTCAACAATACATATATTTTTGTGAATCAAATTATACTCCCGTGTACATAGAATAGCGCTCTGATCCGCAGATCATAAAATATAAATTATTTAAATTTTGATTACAAAAGACACTAACTCCGTGACAGCAGACCTTAAGCATCACTTTAATGAGAGTATTTTTAAACTGACCCTAACCAATAAAGAAGACGAGGAGGAGAGTATTTTTCACGTGCATTTTTAATTTCGAAGAGTATTTTTCACGTACATTTTTAACTTCAATAGCAAATAAGAAATAACCTGATATAAAAAGAAATAAAACAGTGTAGTTAGCTTTTTAAATCACAAAGTAGTTCTTAACTATAAGAAAAGAAAAATAACTCCAAAAATTTGCTGGAAAATTCATTATTTGTAAATAATGGAGAAGAAAAAAAGAATGCCCCAAATTATTTTGGAAGAAACCGGTATCCCAAATGTGAGTAAAATTTAGAATTAAATATTCTGTAATAAATAATTTTTATTTATTTAAATATAGTTTTTACATTCATAATGTGCAAAGATAAATTTTAATCGTTAAATTTTAACTTTGTAACACATTCATTTATTCTATCATGAGTTTCTAATCATATTAATTTATTTTCAAAATTTCAGACATCGGAATTTTCTCATATTTCTACGATGAGCGGAGGATGGACCATTACAAAATTCAGGAAGGTAATGTTAATAGTTAATTTTCACTATTAATTTTTAACTTTACAATATAACATTTTTATTTTAATTTTTCAACAATATTGAAACGTATAAACATAAGTGACTCATGTTTTCTCAAACCTTTGCAATATATTATATTGCTACATACAATATAAATACATAATTAATCAATTTAAATTGATTTCACAGAATTTTCGTATACAAGTTGTAAAAGAAAGTGATGATGGAAATATATTAGAATTTGATTTAATTGGTTGTTCAGCTGCAATTGCTAATGCCTTCAGGAGGATCCTTTTAAGTGAAGTACCATCTATGGCTATTGATAAAGTTTTTATTTTAAATAACACAAGTATAATACAGGATGAAGTACTGGCACAAAGGTAAATACTAAATTTCACAATTTTCCTTTAATTTAAGACTTAATTAATTTCCATTACTTTTTTGTAATACTTTTTAATTATATCAAATTTCAAATTCATTTTATATTTTAAGTGTTACCTTTTAATCTTCTGTACAATTTAAAGAAACTTAGCTTTCACATCAAATACATTAATATTTATTTATGTAGAATCAAACAGGCAATTATCCATTTATACAAAAAAATAAAAATATGAGTATTTTCAGGCTAGGTTTAATTCCCTTAAAAGCAGATCCAAGACTTTTTGAATTTCCACCAAGTAATAGCAAAGAGCAACTAGAGGTCAGCGATCAAGATACTTTACGATATGAAATGAAAGTTAACTGTGAATGGAACAAACAAGCAGCCAAAAATACCAGATTACCAAGTGAAATGTATAATCACAGTAGTGGTAAATAATTTAACTAAGATTCTTTTCTTTATAAGTCAGTTGTTAATTGAATTAAAAATTAATACTTATGTTGTTAAGATAAATAAATAATAAATATATAAGCCCTCATTTTCATCCTACTTGAGACAGGATCTATCACTTTCATCAGGATGCAATTGCGCAAATGTTTAGCGCGTGTATATTTTCATTGGTTATTTCTATTCGGTTGTTTCATTGTAATCTTACCTTAAACTGAGTACAATTATTAGTATAAATTAAGCAAGTTTAAATTTCCAGCCATTGATATTCAGTTATTATTGGTTAAGCAGGGAACCGCATATTGCATTTCAGTAACGAAACAAAGGGAACATTTCCAATGAAAATGAGGGAGAAAAATCCAATGAAAGTGAGGGCTTGTAGTGTATATGCATACCAAATTTAAAAAGTTACATAAAATGTAGACAATTACTTGAAACAATTTATTACAAATTATAATGTAATTAAATTATGAGTAAAATTCTGAAATTTTAGTATTTAATTTGTTTTACTATTTTCTGATCGTTGTTTTTTTTTTTTAGTTTATAGTAAAGATATAAAATGGGTACCAATTGGTCATCAGCGAGACATTTATCCTCAAGGAGAGCAACAATTACGTGTTTTAGAAGATGAAATTCTTATATGCAAATTGAGACCTGGACAAGAATTGCATGTTTTTATGCATGCAATTAAAGGAATTGGCCAAGATCATGCTAAATTTTCACCAGTTGGTAAGATATATTGAATAATAATTGTTTAAAATAATATAATATTTCAATTGATAATAAAATACATTATGTTTCTATTAAACCTGTGTTGTGTATATTCGCACACCACTGTGAATTTAAAAAAAGATGCATCATTAATTTTGTTTAATAATTTATTAAACTTCTTTTTATACCACAAATACAATAGTTTTATTATAAATTTATTTAAATAATAAAATAATAAAAAACATTTATTATATATCATTTATGAGCAAATAGATGAGCAAACATACACTCCTTAAATATAAAAAAATATATTTTTGAATTTTAGCAACTGCATGGTATAGACAAATGCCTGAAATTAAAATAAAAAAACCTATTCGAGGAGAAGCAGCAAAACGTTGTCAGGCTTATTT
Organism: Leptoteleia sp. ZL-2020; assembly: GCA_022817305.1. NCBI lineage: Eukaryota > Metazoa > Arthropoda > Insecta > Hymenoptera > Scelionidae > Leptoteleia > Leptoteleia sp. ZL-2020. The sequence continues at coordinate 65,045 of JABFPN010000116.1, read as the reverse complement.
CAGTCCAGGTGTCATAGAATTAGTTGAACATAAGAAAGGATATAAAGAAGCCAGAGTTAAAGATGCCCGTCATGACAGTTATTCTCGTAATGTGTATATGTATGAAGAATTAAGAGATTGCATAGAACTTACACTAATACCAGATCATTTCATTTGTAAGTAAATATTACTTTTACTGTGACAAGAAATTAATTAAATTTAATTGATTAAGGTGCAATATCATTAGATTACCAATTCATAATTGACATAAACTCCTTCAATAATATATATCTGTAAATGTATTATAAAATAAAAATTTAGTTAAGAAAATGTGAAACATATTTAGAATTTGTTCAATTAGTTCTTATGTATTAAAACTTATCAGAAAGCTATCTTTTGAAAATGGTTTTTACCAACACCTAAATAGTTGAGGAGCTTATGTCAGTTCTGAGTTGGCTATCCAATAATTAAATTTTATCTTAATATTAGAATATTATTTAAAAATATTGTATACTTTTTCAGATACCGTTGAGTCGATAGGAACGCTTCCATCTTCAATTTTGTTTATTGAAGCAGTGAAAATATTGAAAAAAAAATGTAGAACGTTTTTGGAGGAACTTAATTATTCAAAGGCAGATTCTTAATTAAATATTGGCGTATATTAAACAGTTAATTATTATGTATGATATATAATAAAGTTTTACTTTTTTAAAATTTAATAATGATTTTGAAATTACTCCATATGCTTAATCATTGGGACTATTAGAATATTTAATGTATATATAATTAAGATATTCTTCAATTAAGACACACAAATATTAATTCTTTATGTTTGTTTTATGTAGTATTAAAAGTTGTACTATTACAATTTTATAAATACATATTGTAGTTAATGTTAAAATATATTTATAATTACTAACTTCAGACTATTTTACATACTGACATTAAATAACATAGGTTACTTATTTTAAATCTCACAATTTTGTCTTTTTTGGAATATGTATAATTCAGTATTTTTACGAACTCCTAAAGACACATTATACATGCTAGAGTTTCTTATCCATGAATTAAAAATATTTTCCAGTGAAGTTAAAGAAATTGACAATCATTTTTACGTATCTGCAAACTTTGCAAATCTTCCAACTTTTATAATTAATCCGCAAGACTTTCCAGATGTTATAAACAAGACAAAAGTAAAAAGCGACACCAATGGAATTACTATTAAATTTGACATTGGCAAATCCTGTATATTTTGTTGTAATCCTAGTAAGTTAAAAAATTGGATTCAAGAACCTTTGAAGGTAGCGATTTACAAAACACAATTAAACTCAACAAGTAATAATCGCGACGAAGAAAAGGAAGAATCTCCTATTTGTGAAACCAACATTTATTTGTCTGACAGTCTCTTAGATTTTGAGAAAGTTCAAGAAGAGAATCGAAACATTGAAAAGTCAACATCTATAACAAATACTTTCAATTTGTCAAATAAGGAAAACAACCCATTTGGAACCATAAAAATATTTTTACGTTTCTCTTGCCTTGGAAAATTATTAACTACAAAATTTGCATCAACTGGCGATTCATTTTTGTTTAAAACGGCACATTCGTTGAACGAAGTTGAATCCCTTAAAAATCCTATGAATTGCATAGATACCAGTCAAGATAGCAATAGTGACACTGACGATATAGGAGATATAGAACCTGAAATAAATCCGATAAGCACTACAAATATTTTGGGCTTGCACTTAGTGTGTGAGGATTTGGCAAAAACTGTTGGTGGTCGAAAAGAGAACGTATCTATGAACAGCATGGAGCGCAGTTCTACACCATATACAATTAAAAAGACTACTCTCTCTCAATACGATTTAAATCGATGTGATCCTAGTTATCAAAATAAAGGAAGTTTTAATTCAAATCTATTTCATATGAGTAATAATTCCGGTGATAGCGAATACAGTTTTTCTAAATCGCCACGACTCAGAGGAGGAGCTTGTGGTGGGGGAAAAAGTAAAGGTTATAGTGAAAATACTTGAAAATTTTTATTAAATAAGAAATAATAATTATTGCACTGGAAATTTACATATTATCTAATTATTTAAACATGGTCATTTCATAAATTTTAAAAACAGTTATTTATTTATTTAAATACCCTAGTGGAAATGATCTGCTGAAAATTGCTGAAAAACGGTGAAAAACACTGAAAACCTTCTAAAATTAGAACTTTTCAGCATTTTTCATCATTCATTTCCACAAGGGTGTACACTTTTCGCCACACTTCTACAGATATTTTGAATTATTAACAACTTATCTTGCCCTTATAAATATAATTAATATTTATGTTATTTAATAGATAACTACAATGAAGAACGCCAAAATTTAGGCAGCAGCAATTCAGTAAATACAGATCAGTGTTCTTGTAATAAATCTAATGGTAACCTAAAAAATTGTGATAAAGTTGAATTTAATGATAATCTGAAAAATTGTGATAAATATGAATTTAATGAGAATCTAAAAAATTGTGTTAGCGTCGAAGGCTTTCAAAAACGCATTAAAGAAGCTCAAGAATTTGTAGATTCTCTTGGGAAAAAAAGTGGTTTTGCAGGTTTAGGCATACTGGGTCCTAATGAAAGTCCTTATTTTGGGAGACAAAAAGATTGTGAGAATGGCAATAGATTGAAAGGAAATCCAAATGAATTAGAGATTCCAGCAAAAAAAATTAATAGAAAATTTAAAAAATCAAGTAATGATTGAGCGTTCTTTTCAACGATTATTCTTTTCTTTATTCTTTCTTTTCCTCAATTTCTTTGAAGTGTAACTCTTTATTTGTCATCATCTAGATGTACATTGTTATTCTTTTGGAAATGTAAACATAAAGAAAGAAAAATTAGACAACTCGAGTAAATTAAATAACTTTAATATTCTTGAATACCCATCAAAAAACCAAGTTGAAAGACAGTTACATATTGACAAATTAAAAAATATCAATGCGTCAGACACGGGAATCTCGACAATGTTTCAGAAAAACGATAATTATGCTGCAACATTTCCGTCAAATCAGTCGTCACGCATGCTTATAAATAACGATGGAAAAAGAATAAAACGCAAGAGAAAACAAGCTAGAAGAAAAAGGAAGACTTTTAAAGTAAGCAAGTTGTTTTAGTGGAGTTATTGTTTAATTAATTTATATCACAACGATTATGAAATCTTAAAAATACTACTTTTTAATTTTAACGAGGAATGAATGAACATTAAACTTCGTTCAAGATGAAGTATCATTCAGAATTTGTTAAAAAATTGTATAAAATCCTAGTCTAGTAATAAACTAGTATTATTTCATCTTAACGTGATGCCGTGAATGGTCAGAGTGATCATATTTGTTTACATTTTTGCGCGTTATTATGTTTTAATATTTCATTTTTAACGGTATGAAGGAATTTAATGTCAATACTTAAAAATTAATCTATATATTGAATAAGACTTTTAAATATATGTAAAGTGATCTTACTGAATAAATTACTGTAAGTGATTTAATTTAGATAAAATCCTATGATTTGATCGCAAGCCACAGTGACGCTACTAAGTCCTCAATAAAAGTTGATAAACGCATAATGAAGCACGCATATGCTATGAGAGAATATAACCCAGGTATTTATTATGGACATAGAAACTGCCTTAATCTGAACATGAGAATACCAGCAAACATGGGTTGGATGTGGAACACCTGTAACGACCCTGGAATTCCAAAGCCAAGATATGGTTGGAAGCCGGGTGCCATATCGAAACATGTTTATTACTTATTAATGAAAGCTAAATCAGAATCCGGAGTCAGCACCGCGGAGGAAAAGCCCGCATTGCCTGTCCAAGGGAAAAAATCGAAATCTCCAGAAACAAAAAGTCTTCACTCATTTACTTCCAGCAAGCAGAAACTGATAGATAAATCTGAGTACGTTGAAGATGAATCGAGTCCATTGATTCAGGTTCATAGAAAGGATGGAGATTATTATGTAACAATTAACCCTGCCAAGCAAGGAGATTCTAAAGCGAAACCGTTACAACTTAAAATTTCGAAGAATGATGACAACGATGATGATGCGTCGAACTCCTCAGCCCCAGATTTTCAATTGGCCTGTTCACCACCTGGTCATCCTCCAGAAGAAGCTAAAAAGGAAACAAAAGATGCGGATACACAAGTCAAACAGCAAGAAATTTTGGACACTTTCAAGACACCAGGAACGAAACCACCAGCAAACCCTAAAGCAAAAAAAGCCAAACCGAAGAAATGAATCGTTTATCGTGATCATTTATTTGGATATAATTTTGCTGAATTATTTTTGATAGATTTATTTTTTATAAATTCTTACATGTTTAATAACTTTATTTAAAATATACAGCCTTTCATTACTTTGACATTCTTTTAGACATTAATCTTATATATTTGAGTGAAAATGATTTAATGAATATGAAATCTGAAATCAACTGAATATCTCTAAAAAGTTGTAATTTTAGGAGACAAAGAATAATCTCACACTTTTATACATATCACGAAATTCTTTTACAGAAGTCTGCATTTTATTTTTTCTTTTTTGTAAATTACTCATTAGACATATTTTAGATTTCTTCATGGAAAATATGTATGGTAAGTCACAGCAAAATTTTCGTCAAATGATGAAATATTATATATATATATATATAAAATAATAAAAATAAAAAAAAGATAATATATATAATTAGATTTCACTCGAAAATTGATATGTAACAATTTATTTTTAAGTATTTTATGAGATCTTTTTTTGCTAACTTATAAGGCTCTTTTACGCATATTTCAAAAAATGTTAAATTATTTTATCTGTACATAGGATAAATATTTACATTCAGATTAATTGTTTTTTGATAAACATATAACTTTCATAAGGAACTGAATAAAAAAGCGATGTTTATAAACATCTCGAAGGCCAAAATAACTAAATAGGAATAATAATAATAATGTTTGTTCACATTCAAAAGGGCTTAAAAACGGACACAAATACGGAACAAAATCAAAGTTTCTTTACATTTTGTATTTTTATAACGTTTCATTTTTCACTGCCGTTACTTTAATTCAAATTATAATAAAATGCAAAAATTATATTTTAAAGTAACTTAAATACGTAATCTGGAATAAAATATACAATAACAATACAGGAAAAAGAATAATTAAAAGTATAAAATCACCTTATATTTTTCTTTAATTATTTTTTTATATATTCAATATTTTACAATTTAACATTACAAATATATATTATTAATAATTTATTGTGAAAACACATCTATATACTATACTCGTATATATTATGCTTCAAAAACGGTTCATTATCCTGAATGTTATACGAAGCAGTTTGTATATTTCTGAAATATTATGTATTATTTTTAATGGTATTAGTTAATTAATATTTATGTAACACCCCAGTGATATTTGCCGATTGGTGAACGCGAGCATCGCTTATTCTGATTGCGGTATACAGTTTGAGGACAAATTTGAAATTCCGACAATCAAATGTAACCGGTTTTTGTTATTGAAGGAGGGTTCATTTTTTTATTCTGGCATTCGAATTCATCGGATAAGGACAGACGAAACATTATCCCCGTAAGCGTTGTGCTTAGCGACGCGAAAGAGAGGGAACTTGGAGTTTGCGGGAGTGCGATTGTCGCGTGGCCGGCGCTTCTCGGCCGCATTAGTTGGGCCCAGCGCGTTTACCTGGCTTGTCGTCGACGCACCGAACGTTGGCGCGCGCAACAGCGTGCGTCCCGTCCGTCTGCGACACACGATTCGGGGTTAGGGCTCGCGCGCCAGACAGAGACAGTCAGAGCCGTGTTCTGCCGTGGGAACGCCGATTGCAAGGGATAATAACGTAAAAAAACTCATCAAAATGCTCAAGCTTTCGAGCGCCCTTGCAAAAACTCTCAGCCCGACTTCCTCCTTGGTAAGCACCGTCTCATCATTTGTCCTCTTTCGTTAAACGTTACATAATTGGCGTACGAAAGATTTGAGCTTTCGGGACACACTTGGACGCTCGCACGTGAGATTATTGCTAGTTACGTAAGGATCATTTTTTACTTTTTTTTCCCCTTTTTTTCTTGGTTTTCTTGAAAATTTTGCAACATTCGGCGGGGTGGAGGGAGGGGCCAACGCTGACCCGACCCCTCGTACTTATCTCGGCCATATGTTTTCCTCGATTTTATTCAACTTTTTCCCATTTAACCCCTTAATTTTTTGTATGTTTTTTCACTTTTTCCCCCGTTGGAATATTTTTAGATTATGGAGTCGTTGTCTTTCTTTTTGAGGTATTTATAGGAAACGAGCATATATGCATGATGTGAATTGAAATAAATGAACTGATAAAAGCATTAATTAATGCTGTGAACGTAATGAAATGTAATGATAAAAATCTTGATGAAAGAAGTAGAGTTCTTTGATTTCCGGTGTTAATTATACACAGTTCGAATTTGCTAGAAATGGAATCATATGGGTTATATTAACCTTATCAATGATTTGGCAAAAATACGGAATAATCTAAACTACATAAATATTGCAGGATTATTATGTCATATTTTATTTTATACTTTATATTCGGTTGCAAGTATAATATGATGGAATTTGAGTGATTTTCAATCCCTCAATGTAATTAAATTGACAAACATTATTTTATGTGTTATTTTCATATTTATTATTTACTTTTGTTTTAATTCATGTCTACTATATTGGACATATTTCACAATGTTAAGTAATTTGTTGGAACCAGTATTATATACACACACACACACACACACATATATATATATATGTTAAATGTGCAGTATAGATGTTTGTTACATAGGTCAATTTTATTTTAGCTTTCCAACTTACATGAATAAAATGATATGTGCTAGGGGTAAAGTGCTTTATAAATTTACATTATTATTTGAATAATTGTTATATTTTTATTATGATTTTATAAAATTGTAATTTCAAATGATGATAATAAATGAAATTTTGATTATGTATTATAAGACATATTGGAAAAATAACTTGAGTGGTAAATAAGTTTCCTTTATTTTTTAATGAAACATTTCACAGAATTAGTGACTTTTTATATAGAAAGTCAGTATGGCGAGTGTATACAAACTATTTATATATACAATTTCAAATAAGCAGAGTAAACAGATTTTTTACAAGTGGCAACTTTATGACTATCAAATTTACGACCATCTTTCACGAAATTCTTTTCTCTGAAACATGTTTGTAATCTTTTTTTCCAGACTTTTTCTAAACTTCAGTAAAGGTATATAAAATGTTTCTCAATTGAATAAAAACACACTTATTTAGTTTCCGTTTAAAAAGTAATTATTTTCGAAATCCTTATAAGTAGTTTTACTAAGAAAATTAATAATTTTTTTTTCATTTTGAGTTAGTAAGATAATCTTACTGCTGGAGTATTATGACTATGTATAGATAATGTATTATTACAATTGTTCATTCATATCCATACAGTTAACATTAAAAGTATAGAATTAAAATTCAAGGTTTATTTTTTATAGCATGTGTATTTATTTGTAATAATATTTCATTGGTATTCAGATTACAATTTAATAATATTCAATTAAATAACGTAAAATGGAAATGTACTTATTTGTTCACTTAAAATACAATGAAAACTTTTTATATTTTTATTTATTTTAAAAAGATATAGCCACGGGACATATATTTCAGGAATACACCCTTAATTTCGAATAGAAGTTACATCCCTGAAAATTATATTATGTTTGAATTTTAAAATTTTGGAGGAAAATTTAAAATTAGCAAATGGGAAATTCTGGGCTGAGGGCTGGCCCCATCTATATTTTTTTACATTTAACTAAACTAAAAACACTGGGGCCAGGAGTGTATCGTCACAGTGCATCCTCAAAATGATCGTTTCCCATGTAACTATTTTGAAGACCTCAAAATTGCAAAATCTACCACACATACCTTATTAGGTCGTTGAAGTGTACATTTCACTTATATCCGTATAACTATATTAAAAATTTCTAAAAATTATTTTAATATTCTTATCTTATACATGGAAGATGCTTAAATTAATATTTTATTCGGGAAAATTTTAAAGAGATTTCTAAACAATGAAAACAGTACATTAATATCAATAGTGAATATTTGAATTGTCAATGAGAGCAGAATAAATAAGATTACAAATAATTGGGTAATATTACATTTTTCATGAAGCACAAAAATAATTATCTTGCGTGACATATATAATCCATTTATATTTATAAATATTATATATCTATATAGTATAATTTTTTCCAAAAAGTTACAAACATTTTATTTATGTTAATGTCTCTTGTCAGTATTAATAATTCATACGTTTCTTGATAAAAATATTTGCGAATGAATATTTATGACATATTATAGAAATTTTAAAATAAAATAAAAACATTAATTAACACTTAAATAAAAGAAGACTATCACAACACATGTAATTAATTTAAATAATTATGTTATTAAAAAGATAATGTTTAATAAACAACTTAATAATAATATACAATCATATGCAAAATGTGAATTTGAAGAAGAGACTTTGACAAATATATTGTGAAAAGTGTTGTGACAAGTCCTAATTAATTTAATTTGTATTGATGGGTATGATGAAAGTACGTATACTACACTTGATAAGATAAATTATATTGCATAGGGGCCTGTCAGTTGTATGTAATTGTATCACTAACTGGATGTAATTTGATAACTCAATTGAATATTTGTGATTGAAAACCGTCAGTGGGTAAAATTAATTAGAAATTATTAGTGCATATTACACAACGCAACATTCTGTGCAACTTTATTAAAAATAAACGTTTACTTTAATGTGACTAATTGTATACTCAAGGTTGTGCAAATGTATTATTTTATTCTATGTATTTATCTCGTACTTCATAGATACAAGTTTTAATTGGAACAATTTATTATGTTGCTTGCAATCTATATGCTTATACCTTGCATTTTGTAACATTTGGTAATAAAATGTAACTGTTTATGTGTTTATTTTCAGTGGACAATTACTACCTATGTAGCAATATATTTTTAGGAAAAAGTCTTAATTTGAATCATTGAGTTTTTTTTTGTAGGAAGCATTGATATTTTGTAAATAGAAGAAAGAAGTCTTTATGGCTTCTTATCAAATCTTGTCTTATTTTGACAACGAAATTACATTATTTATCTTTATGTTTTACATTAGATGTATCGATAGACGAGCATAACATTTGTAGAATAAATATTATTTTAAGTTGTATTTATTTATTTTTAGTACATCATTTTTTGTTTTTTATCAATGAAGGTATTTCGTCGGTCGGAGTGACGTAACAAAACTTAATAAAGTTCAATTAGTCAAGTGTTTAGTATAAATCAAACGATTTATAAATATCAGAAAAAAATTTAAAATTATATAACATGCAAATTGGACCTTAATGAATTATGTAAGAAATACAATGAAATCTTTTCAAGCTTCATTAGAAGCATTCTTTTACATAATAATATTTTTCTGCCGCCAAATGGGAACAAATAATGAACGCTACAGTTACATTTACTGTCAATATTACGTCACTATTACTTTTATCTTTATTCAGTTATTTTCAAATCAAGTAGTTTTTGTCATCCTCGCATTATCTTTTTTATGTAATTTTTTTTTGTTCAACAACTTATCTTTATTTCATCTTTAATTCTTTAACAAATCTCTTTTTAACATCAGTCTTTCATCAATTCCATTTAAATAATTTTCTCTCATAAATTACAGACTATTACATTTATTACGTCCAGTTAAATAAAGAATGACAACGAACACTTTACAATTTTTACTGTAATGAAACACTTCTGTGAAACGTAAAGCTACCTGCATTTAGCACATTCAAACAGTCGTGTAACCGCTTATAAATCATGTAAACACTGTCTATTAATGTCTGTTTTATTTTCTCGTGTCATATACATATTAATTTAAATGCATTTGTATACAAAAGAAAAAAAGTTGAATAACATTGAGCCGCGAGCCTCCACAAATCAATGCGACGTTTATTTGAAATCATTTATCACCGAGCTAACAAGTGGCTTCCGTAAGGTAACTATTATAATGCAGTTTTATAAGAAAGGAGAAAAGAAAGTGATATAAAGATCGGTTGACAATGACGGAGATGAATGAGTATTTGGGGCATTAGAGCCGCACCGTAGAAAGGTTAAGTAAACAACGTGATGTTTTGGCTTTCAGAATAAGTTGGGCTTAACCGTGGCCGGAAGCCGATGTCTACATTACACACCAGACGGCCAATCGGCAGTGAAAGTGTCGGACAGCGTGTCAAAGGGTTATCCACTGGTCGATCACACTTATGACGCGGTGGTGGTCGGGGCCGGCGGCGCCGGGCTCCGGGCGGCCTATGGCCTGGTGGCCGAGGGTTTCAAGACCGCGGTCGTTACCAAACTGTTCCCTACAAGGTCGCACACGGTGGCCGCGCAAGGCGGCATTAATGCCGCTTTAGGTAACATGGAGGATGACAACTGGCAATGGCATATGTACGACACCGTCAAAGGCTCTGACTGGCTCGGTGACCAAGACGCCATTCATTATATGACGAGGGAAGCGCCGAAGGCTGTCTTCGAATTGGAAAACTGCGGCATGCCATTCAGCCGAACATCCGATGGTGAGGAGCGAATTGTTTAAACAATTCTTGTTCGACGACCAAAAAGATTTTTATTTGTTTGCAACCATGCCAAATTATATATATATATGTACTTATCCAAATTATTATTCGTTCTATTTTCAAAAACGTTACGCAAAAATTACTATTTCAGCTAGTAGTTGAATTGCAGCTAAAAAGAATGATTCGCGTAACAGGTATACTTTCTAACGAGCATACCTACAAATTACTATCCGTGAGATAGTAAATTAATTATCTTCACAACGCGCTTATAAAATGACTAAAAATATCCAAAAGTCAATAAGGAGAATATTGTTTACATTCGGAACAATTAAAGTTGTTCTCAGTCTAGGGGTAAAGAAATCAATTTTTGAACGTCAAGGTCGATTGTCGGAAACTCGAATAAAAGCCTAATTTGTCTGAGACCAAAATTAATCAAATAAAAGGAAAAGTAGATAATTATTTAGATTCGTTTATGAGATATTTGGAGAAAATTTCAGCGTTAATATTTATATATATATGTTAACAAACAATGTTTAAATATTGTACATATTTGTTAGTTTTCATAGTTATAAAATATGTAAACTTTAAAATTAATGTTTGGGAAATATTTATAAGACTCAAGTATATAACCCGTTTACTAATAAAAGTTAGTAATTTGTTTTAACATTTTTTGTATTTTTTAATTCCTCTATATGTATTTATTATATTAATTTATTATGATCAAGATTTGCTAATGATTGTACATGATATTAATCATGTTGACATTTAAGTGGACTAGTAATTATCAAAAAGAATTAGATCTTAAATGTGAAACAATAATATAAGTCTGGTTTATTATCATAATTAAAATTGTTTTATCAGAAATAAATAATTAATTTCTGATTTATTAGTACAAGTTTAAGTAAACACTGGTCATTATTTTTCTATATTATTATTTCAAGATTTTTCTTGAATTTGAAAAATTTTTCCTATTTGGTCCATAGTAAAATTTATTTATTCCCAGACGATATTAAAGAAATTGTCTTCACACAATAATTATACGATAATTAAAACTCGTAATTCAAATAATTATTTAGAGAAAAAATTGAAAAAAGCCTAGTCATAATAACTGATAGTGATGTTTTAATCTCATCATCATTTTATTTTATGTTTACCTTCTTAAAATACTCGATAGATCAATACTTATGGAAAATATTATGATTTTTATGCACACATGGATAATTTTTTTTGCCATATAAAGTCATCAAATTAATTTATGTACATGTTTACATTTACAAACATAATATATATAGATATGTATATATATTGAACTAATGAAATAACTGCACATAATGCAGAAGTAATAAATGACAAATTTATAAACAATTAAAGCTAATTGGTTAAATTAACAATTTCAGGTAAAATCTACCAAAGGGCCTTCGGTGGACAGTCATTGAAATTTGGCAAAGGTGGTCAGGCTCACAGATGTTGTTGTGTTGCTGACAGAACTGGGCATTCATTACTGCATACATTATACGGTCAATCGCTTAGCCTTAACTGTAACTATTTCATTGAATACTTCGCTTTAGATCTGTTAATGGAAGGTGGAGAATGTAGAGGTGTCATCGCATTATGTCTCGAAGATGGAACTCTTCATCGATTTAGGGCAAAGAATACTGTCATTGCCACTGGTGGATACGGAAGAGCCTACTTTTCCGCTACTTCTGCCCACACCTGTACTGGAGATGGTACAGCAATGATATCAAGAGCAAATCTTGCTAATCAAGATCTTGAATTTGTGCAATTCCATCCAACAGGTTTGTCTTGAAACATTACAACCATTAATAAATAAAAAAAATTAAGGATCGCGATCGTAACTGATGTTATAAATATTCTTCTTTAATTTGTAAATATTGTTCTTTCACAGGAATATACGGTGTTGGCTGCCTTATAACCGAAGGAAGTCGTGGTGAAGGAGGTTATTTAGTGAACTCAGAAGGGGAGAGGTTCATGGAAAGATATGCACCAGTAGCTAAGGATCTGGCATCTCGAGATGTTGTTTCACGATCTATGACTATTGAAATTAGAGAAGGCCGGTAAGGAAAACCTAAGAATTTTATTTTTAATACATTTTCCTTTGGTGGAACATTTGTATATATGTATGATTTTATAATTTTTAAGTTAAATTAATTCGTTCGAGGTTTTATGTTTTATTTATTGCGATTAATTATTTTATTTAGGGGCGTTGGTCTGGAAAAAGATCATATTTACTTGCAATTACACCATCTTCCACCAGAACAATTGGCAGCAAGATTGCCAGGTATTTCGGAAACCGCGATGATTTTTGCTGGCGTAGATGTTACTAGGGAACCTATTCCTGTGATTCCTACTGTCCACTATAACATGGGTAGGTGCAATTTAATTGAAAATGAAAAAAAAGAGAAGAATATTCTTCTTAAATTAGCAAGTGTTATTTTATTCATGTATTTTGATCTAAAAATGTTAACGCATTGATAATGAACTGTATTAAATTAATAATGATATAAATAGAATGTAAATATTATTAACTAAAATTTTATTTTAGGTGGCATACCAACTAACTACAAAGGTCAAGTTATAAACAGACAAAATAATGAAGATAAAGTAGTTCCCGGACTGTACGCTTGCGGCGAATCTGCCTGTGCTTCAGTTCATGGTGCTAATCGTCTTGGTGCAAATTCTTTATTGGATCTTGTTGTTTTCGGTCGAGCTTGTGCATTAAATATTGCCGCAGAAAACAAACCCGGTGAAAAAATTGGCGATTTAAAACCAGTTAGTATTCAGACATTATTATGACATATTATGAAATGAATTTATTTTTTAATTTGTTTAATATTGTGTGTACAACTAAATTGCAATAATGTTAATTGTAAATGTTATTTCCCAACCCAGAATGCTGGTGAACAAACTGTGGCAAATCTTGATTGGGTGCGACATGCGGATGGCAGTATACAGACTGCGGATCTCAGATTAAGTATGCAAAAGACGATGCAAACGCACGCTGCAGTATTCCGTAATGCCGAATCTTTGGAGGAAGGTTGCAAAAAAATGATGGACTTGTATTCGAAATTAAATGAATTGAAAGTTTCTGACAGATCATTAATTTGGAATTCTGATTTGATTGAAACCCTCGAGTTGCAAAATTTAATGATCAACGCTGTGCAAACCGCTTGTGCTGCAGCAAATCGTAAAGAAAGTCGCGGTGCCCACGCACGTGAAGATTTTAAGGACAGAATTGATGAATACGATTATAGTAAACCAATCAAAGGCCAACAACCAAGACCATTAGATCAACATTGGAGAAAGCATACTCTTACCTACATGAATGTTACCACTGGAGAGGTACGATAATTTTCATGTGTTATAATTAATAACAAACAAAGTAGTTTCATAATAAGTTATATTATAATCTTTTCTTACCTTTTTTTTCAGTTGAAAATTGAATACAGACCAGTGATAGATGAGACATTAGACAAAAACGAATGCTCAACCATACCACCGGCTATTCGTTCCTACTAAAACCAAAAATCGCGGATGAAATTCAATAAATGGTTACAATTTATGGAATCTTTGAGTTTCAACTGTATTTTTCCATTGACGACAGATATTTTATTATCTGCACGATAAATCATTAGTTCTCGCAAAGTATAAATGAGCAAATTAATTCGCATTAGATACACGAAAACGAACTCGCCAATGGCGGCATAATACTTAAGAAAGTAACTTTCAAGTATTTCGCGAAGACCTTAAAATAGTATTTATAATTAACATTATGCAATTCAATTGCACAGTTTGAAATCTGTTCGTTGTGTAAACAATTTTGTTTTTGTGTAAAAAGTGTAAAGAAAGAATTTTTAAGTTTAGTTTATTCATCTGAAATAATTTTAATTTGAATTCGTACTTTATATCCGATAATTATTTAATTGAAGCGTTAATAAAATAAAGCAGTGAAATTAATTTTTATTATCTCTTCAATTTTGTTGAGTTGAAACTTGAGAGAGCGAGAGAGTGAGAGAAAGAGAGTGAGAGAGAGAGCGATCCACAACGTTGTAGACTCAATCGAAGACAACTTCGTAAACTGTAAATATTTAACGGTGTTGTGTAATTTTTCATTAGACTGAATAGACTTTCGAAAACAATGACAACCAACTATTATCATTAATATTTGTTCTAGAAATCATCCTGTTTTTACAGAAGTAACAAGAAAAATTTGTGTTTTCGTTTACATGATAAAAATGTGTAAATTCATTATTTTATTCAGTTCATTATTTATTATTATCCTCATAAAATTGTATTTGTGAAGATCACTGAAATATATAACAATAATGTGGAATGTATACACCCTATACTGACTAATATATAGAAAATATGCCGAAAGAGAGAGTATGTGAGAGGGGGCTCGTGTCTCTTTCTAACACACTAATGCGTATCAAATATAACATACACTGACGACTAGTTTGAAAAAGAAAGACAAGATGCCCCTCAACATATCTTTTTGTCTTACTAGACACGCATAAAACGCGTCAATATCCGTTCCAATTATTGTTTGTATTATCTTCAGTGGTGAAGATAAAATTAAAATCAAATATTATTAAAATATTAGTCAGTTTTTCATTTTTAATTAAATATTTTCAATTAAATTAATGAGTATTCAATAATTTACCATACACTTGCATTTAATAAGTAAACAAATACATAACTCAAATACTTATATAATATAAAAGATGATTGCTTTGAAACTCAATATAACAGTTCAAAGATTTTATTCACTTTAAAAATAAAATGTATTAGTAGCCCTGCGGGCTACCAACATATTTCATTTTCATGGCGAGTAAAATATCGTACTCAACTCGAACAAAAGTGGTTTCAAGTCGGTAACTCTTCGCCTTTGGCTTGGATGACCAACTTAAAACCTCTTTTTTCCTCGTGGAGTATTATACTATTACACAAGAACAAGATACAAAGCCATTTTCATAAGAAGTGATAATTTAAATAACTAGTTTTGAACTCTATCTTGCGTTTGCTGTATTAGTGAAAAGATTGTGTATCTTACACAAATTGCTTAACATTTTAAATTAAGAAAAAATGTACATAAACACTTCTCTTTTGTAATTTGAAATACTTTTTCAACAGCGAATAACATAAATGAAAATAAGTATTTTTTATAAGCATAATAAAAAAATAGTCGATGCTTGCAATATTGAAAACAAAATTGCATTGGAATACAAGAAAGAAACAATTGTTTTCATGCATTGTATACGCTATTAGTGTTTAATAATTACCTCGAAAGTCCCACATTTTCTTGTTTTATTTCTCCAAAGACTAAGTAAACGCAAAATGTGTAGTTTTTTAAAATGAATTATAAAAGATTACATAAATATATAAATTTAATTTAAATTATACAATAGAATTGGATTCTTTAAAATGGGATCATTATATAGATTACATTATTTTGAAAGGGTATACTTAGAAGTTTCTTTGGTTTATTTACATTTATAATGATATTAATATTAATGTCCATATTGACAAAACTTTATGATTTTCATAATTTAAACAAGAGTTGGTTAACTAGATTATCTTTTGTTTAGTTTTTATAAAAAAATGTAATAATCAACATTTTTTATTATAATGATGCAAATTTATTTACATTGCATTTAATTGGTTTTAAATTGAAGTGAAATTATAATTTACACATAATTGTTTTATATACAGCATACATTTTATATTAATCATTTATGAATTCTTATAAAATGCTAACATTGTCTGGAAAACTTCAGGATTATATCCTATAGTGACGGGTTTTCCTTCTTCATAACCAGATATTTTATAAAGATATATTCTTGGCATTGACCACCAATAATTCCTCAAACCATCAGTACCATTTAAGTTTAAAGTATTGAGTTGAAATACAGAAAAGTGAAATTGTTGTCCATCACATTGAATACATTGAATAGTAACAGGATTTGGCAGATCTTTTATGTCTGAACCAAATTTCTCTCTGGCATAACTTGCCGCTGTTGTAAAACATTTTGCTAATGATCTTGCACAAATTTGATCTTCTCGAACTGGTCTTTCTGTGATATTTTTCATTGTTGCGATGTCATAATATGCAAAGATAGTATGTGCATGATATTTTGAATAAGTGTTTTTAATTGCTAAAAAAAAAGAAATTAATATTAACATATCTTTTTTCAGCGAGTCAGAATTAATTAACTCTTTAAACTAGTGATATATTTTGCTTTTGCTGTAAATAAATGTATTTAAATTTGAAATACACATGTTTAAAATCATATTATATTATATAGCTATGGAAGAAAATTGAGAATTTTAATAGTTAACCCTTCATTGGTATCTGTATGATCGCTGACCTCACATTTTTTTCATTTCACAATTTTCATTACCTAAGTTAATAAATATAGGATTGATACTTTCTGACTTTTCTTTTTATATTTTTAATGTTATTTAAATATTTTTACTTTATAAAAAACTTGATTTTTTTATTGTGTGTTAAAGCACGTGAAAAAAATCCTCACAGAATGCCAAACGTGTAAAAAAGGCAAACAATACCAATGAAGGGTGAAAATAAATGACTGTAATTAAAATTGATTCTAAATTTTATAGTAGATACTTACGGTACATATCTTCTGTACTATAGTTTTTTATTGGTTTAACACCAATTACAGGATGACTTGGATGAATGTTTGGCAATGTTTTATCCGAGTGCATTTCTTTTTCACAAACTTGTGAAAGAGGATTATTTGACATTATCATAATATCCATGTTCATCTTAAATCGAAGAAGATCTGATTCTTTTTCTGAAATCAAAAATTTAATTCATTCATTCGTTTGTTTGTAACATTTGCACAATAGTAAACATTATTCATTCTACAAACCAATAGGGACAGAGCAAACTCCATTGAAGATTACTGATCGATTGTTTGATATTGGAGATCCACTTATTAATTCGCATAAATGAAGCATTTTGTAGCATAAACTATGCCTAAAAATTAAATATTATTTATTTATTTTCGCTTTTTTCATATTTGCAAAATGATAATGCATAACTTATATACTAACGTTTTTCTAATATGAGTTATGCCGAAATCTCTCGCATAGTTCCACATAAGCTTTTCAGGGTGTTTCCTTTTTGGAAGTTTTTCTTGATGAGCATCAAATATTGTAGATGTGCGTACAATTCTGTAATTGTAAGTAATATAATAAAATCATTACTATTTAAATAACTTAAGCATGTTTAATGACTCTTAATATTATTAAATGTAATACCTTTGGACTTGGTCATCTATAGTTTTAGGGACTGCTTCTAATTGGATGAAATTGCCTGGAAGTTTATCTTCTATGCAAACTGTTTTAAATAATAATTTTGCTTGTGGGGAACCTTCTATAAATAATGAATCATCGGTATACGAATAACATATTCTATCCTGTCCTGGCTCAATTTCTGTTTTATCATACAGTGGCTTCCGACTCTTGATTTTCTCAAAGTCAAATCTGTAAACAATTCAGTAATTGTTTCACAGTTAAATAAATTGTACAATATATTTTATTAATTACTTCTCAATAATAATAATTTTAAATAAATTGTTATAAAGGGAAAATTTACTGAAATAACTATTTTTCCTAAAAATAAATAAATTATTTTTTACAATGAGGATGTTATCAAGTAACTTGATAAGTAATATTTTTTATTTTATATTGTAATATAAAAATGTTTATATATTCATATATATTATACATATTATATATGATTTTCTCCTGAATTTTTTAATTTTTCTTACTAAAATATTATTTTAAATATAAATTTTATATAAAACCTTACTGTATTAATTCTTTCTTTGGTTCAAACAATATTTTAGGATCTTCCACTTTAATCCCCATTTTTGTAAGAAAATGTTCACACCTCGTGTCATAAGGTCTTTTAATACCATAATCATACCAATGTTTTTTTACCATACGACCGATATGTTGCTTACACAATATTTGTGTTAATCTCATATTGACTTCTAACCTACAAATAATAAATAATACTGTTTTTTATTAAGCATCAAAGAAATTAGAAAGCAGTTACATTTTCTTAATCATAAATTTGAATTTATGTTATGTTAATTTAAATAAGTTAATAAAATAAGTCTAATAAATGAACATGCCTCGGGTTATGTTAAAATTAATTAACTGTTATTGAAATAAAAATAAAATAAAAATATTATAAAATATTGTTAATTAACTTTTCTAACGGAAAATATATATAAACTAAAAAATTTAACTAGTTGATTTTTACAATATAGAAAAAAATTATATGTCATTATAAATTTAATAAGTGCAGTGTACATAGTGTATATTTAAACTCACCTTAAATATAAACACTTAAACTAAGTAATATTTTATTATTCTGTTATAAAACTAAATTGTTCCAGGTAAAACTGCAGAATCCGGCCAGTAATTGAATATGGCTGCGGAACTTTGATAGATGGGAGGTTAATTTCTTACCATTAGGAGAAAAATAAAAATGAACAGAACCGCCACATTTGAATATCTAAATAAGACAGTGAATGGGGTACAATATAATTAAAAATATAATTAGGTAAATACAATAAAAATAATTAGTTGAATTTAGTTAAATAATAAAATTGATAATTTAATTAATTAACAATCAAATTATTTAATTAATATAAAAATGTGTTAGAAATTAATGAAACAAAATAAAATTAACAAAATTAACAAAACTAACTAAACTAACGAAAATAACAAAAATAAGTTTGTTAGTTTATAAGTTTATAGTTAGTTTATAATAGTTTATAATAAATTTTTTATTTATTTATAAAAGTATTTATTGTTTTTATTAATTAATTAAATCTAACTACGTATTTATTTAATTGTATTATTAATTATATTTTACGCCATTCACTATGTCTTATTTAGATATTCAAATGTGGCGGTTCTGTTCATTTTTATTTTTCTCCTAATGGTAAGAAACTAACCTCCCATCTGTCAAAGTTCCGTAGCCATATTCAGTTACTGGCCGGATTCTGCAGTTTAGCCTTGTTCCAGATCGATTTACTTATTTATAATTCACTTATGAATTCATTGTATATACTACACAATAAACAATTAAATATAATTGTGAATGATCAATTCATCATTCCTTTTTTTTATTGTTTTCACAGGTAATGTAGTAGGTATAAGAACGCTCGTTTAAGAGGATGTCAAAGTGCTATATTCACGGAATTAGTGTCTTTTCAATTTATAACAATATTATTTAATATTTTTTGATTTGATGAGAAGAGCACCCTGCATAATCAATGGGAAAATGTATGCGTTTATAAGAGGTGATGTTTGACACAAACATATTCGTAAACAATAAGAATCTGCACATAGAAAACTTAACCGTCGATAAGTGCTCTGTTTCGCATTGTTTATAAAGACGTTTGTGTTAAATATGACTTCTTGCACATGTATACGTTCTCCCATTAATTATGCAAAGTGCTCTTCTCGTTAAATCCAAAAATAAACTATAATATTGTGATAAATTAAAAATACACTAATTCCGTGGATATATCGCTTTGACACGCTCTTAAGGGCAGGTATCCTGCAGTCACGGAGTTAGTGTGTTTTATAATAAAAATTTAATTAATTTATATTTTATAATCTACGGACCAGAGCGCTATTCTATGGACACGGGAGTATAATTTGATTCACAAAAATATATGTATTGTTGAATATTCTCAACGTATTTTGGAAAGTGCGATTTTTTTGTCGTCTGCTCGAAAGGAAGCAGCACTTCCCAAAATACGTTGAGAATATTCAACAATATATATATTTTTGCGAATCAAATTATATTCCCGTGTCCATAGAATAGCGCTCTGATCCGTAGATCATAAAACATAAATTAATGAAATTTTGATTACAAAATACACTAACTCCGTGACAGCAGACGTGATACATCACCTTAAATTTTGATTATAAAAGGCACTAACTCCGTGAGAGCAGACCTTAAGCATCACCTTAAGATGATGCCGTAAGCGTTAATTACTAGATTAGGGTGTTATTCGTTTTTATTAAAATGAATGAGAATTAATTGATGTTGTTGATTCAGCACATTTTCTCAATCTGGGAGATTATTTAACAATGATGTAACTGAATTTTTATTATTAGTTTCAAGCAAATTTAGGGACCGCGTTGTTTAGGTGTTAAAAAAACGCGGTCCCTAAATTCGCTTAAAATTGATTTAAAAATTCAGACTTTTTAATTGAATACAGTTTTCCCATGTCTAAAAAATATGCTGAATCAATTATAAGCATCAAATCAGCATTTGCAGAATAATAATTACAAAAACACTAACTCCGTGGCAGCAGACTTACTGCATCACCTTAAGTTCGGATCCACTATTTTCACATTATTCACTGTAGTAATAGTTGTCACCAACATTGAAACAATTGCAATCCAGCAGATCCAATTTAGTTACTTTGTGAGAGAGTCGATAGAAGCTTTATTTCCTTTTTAACAAATTTATCATTTTTAAACATATTTGTCACACGTGGAGCTTCTAGATTTAATGTATTTATATACATTTGTATTTGTTTGTTTTATTTAGTATTACTATAATTACAATAAATAAAAATTAACTTACAAGATGCAAGTTCAAAATCCTAATAATATTAAAATTTATAATCTAAGCGCTGGTAAATCATTACCAGAGGTGAGTTTTCTGTTTTGATTGTTTATTGAGGTTAAGACTTGTATATTTTCATTAATTTAATTGATAATTATAATTTTATGAATAATGCAGTAAAATATTCTTAATGTTATTTACTAAATATGTATTTTTCTTTTATTTTCAGTGGTTATCTGAGAAAAAAAGAAGAGCTTTACTTAAAAAGAATGTTGGTAAGTAATTTTGTGTATTCATAAGAATTTAATTTTAGCCTAAATAAATTTATATCAATGATTTTCTCTAGACCGAAAAAATATACATTCAAAGGACAAAAATTGATGTAAATATAAAGCAAAGACAAAGTTTGTTTCCAACTTTGTACTTTGAAAACGTTTCAATTTTCAGTATTCTAATAATATAATGTTATTTCAGATCTAAGAAGGCGGATTGAATTGATTCAAGATTTTGACATGCCTGTAGTAAGTACATCTATTGACATGTCAAAAGATGGACAAAATATTATAGCAACAGGAATTTACAAGCCCCGAGTAAAATGTTTTGATGTAAATAATTTATCTTTAAAATTTGAGAGATGTTTTGATGCCGAAATTGTAACATTTAACATTTTATCTGATGATTATAGTAAGGTAAATATAAATTTTGTATCTTTAAAAAATCTTCTATTTTATGTCAAAATATTCTTTTTTTCAGAAAACAATATTTTTGCTTAACATTCTGTGTATTTTTTATGTTTATTAATTATTTGTAATTTTGTCAAATAGACTTTAAAGTGTTAATATCTCCACATGTTTGTTTAAATATAATATTTTTATAGATGGTCTTTTTACAATGTGATCGGCATATTGAGTTTCATAACGCTCAAGGTAAATTATATAGACTTAGAATACCAAGGTTTGGTAGAGACATGAAATACCATTATCCATCTTGCGATTTATTTGTTGTTGGAGCAAGGTGTGTACCTTTCTTATTCTTTCTGCATATATTTTATCATACTATTTATATTTTATATCTTCTCTTTGTATTTTTATTCCTTTTATAACATTTCTATTTTATCAACTAATTTTCTAAATTTAATATATATATTTTAAATATATATATATATAAATATAAATAAAATTAATAGTATATTACCTAATGAGGGAAAAAGTGGTTTTATATTAGTAACCCAGGCCAAAGGTGAAGAGTTACTATCCTGAAACCACTTTTGTTCGAGTTAAGTAAATTTAATTTTCTAATACTGTTTCATTTTTTAAACATTTTTCACTTATTCTTATCAAGATTCATTACATTAACTATAACTATAATACAATTTTTTATTATAGCAAAGACATTTACCGCTTAAATCTTGAAAGAGCTCAATTTATGCAACCGTATGAATCTGAAGCTTCAGCAATTAATAAATGCACTATAAATCCTGTTCATAACTTGCTATTATGTGGAACTGAAGAAGGTACAATCCAAGCTTGGGACCCAAGGACTCGAAATAAAGTAGGAACACTGGATTGTGCACTGCATTGCATTTCAGAAGATAATGAGTAAGACATCTGACAAATATTTTATATTTAAGAATTAATAATCATGTATAATTTTGAAATGTATATATTATACAAATGTAATCAACTGTTATTAATTATGCTTTTAGGGTGAAAAATTTACCTTCAATTACATCATTGAAATGCAATAAAAGTTTGACTCTTGGAGTAGGAACATCAAGTGGTCAAGTTTTACTTTACGACATAAGATCAGACAAACCTTTAATTGTAAAAGATCACATGTATGATTTGCCAATAAAAAATATTGAATTTCATGATGGCATGAATTTAATATTTTCTATGGATAGTTCAATTATAAAGATTTGGGATAGAAATTCAGTAAGTTATTTCATTTTTTCTTAAATGTTACTATTTGTACTAATTTTTCTACTCCCTGTATTGGGTAATACATCACTGAATATAAGGTCTCATTTGGCACCTTTTTAATTTCAAATGTTTATAAATTTTATTAAGAAATATGGAATATTAACTGCAAATAATTATATATAATTAAAATAATTGAATTAATGATTATAGGGAAAATTATATACATCGATAGAGGGAAAACATGAATTCAATGACCTATGCATTGCTCCCAACACAGGCATGTTATTTTTGGCAAATGAAACCATAAAAATGCAAACTTATTATATTCCTAGCCTTGGACCTGCACCAAAATGGTGCGGATTTTTGGACAACATCACGGAGGAACTTGAAGAACAAACTTATGATTATATTTATGACGATTATAAATTTGTCACAGATAAAGAATTAGATGAGTTGGGTTTCGGCCACTTACGTGGAACAAACTTTTTACGAGCATCAATGCACGGTTACTTTATAGACATGCGTCTATACAGAAAAGCTCGAGATGTTATGAGACCATTTGACTTTGAAGAATATAAAAAGTCAAAGATCAGACAGAAAATTAAGGACGAACGAATTACCAATGCTGTTCAAGTAATTTTTTTCTATCATAAATATTACTATACAATGATTTTTTTCAGAATGTTAATAATTATATCTTTTTAAGTATACGATAATTTACTATAGTATATTTATTATTTTTTATTTTAATTATTAAATTATAATTAAATTTGATTTTAGGTAAAAAAACTGCCAGCAATAAATGCAGAATTAGCAGAGAAACATACAGGATTGATGGAAGATGATCGATTTAAGGCACTCTTCAAGAATCCTGATTTCCAAATTGATAAGAATTCAGAAGAATTCATGTTATTGAATCCTGTTATTTCTCAAAAACAAAAGAAGCAAAAGAAAGTGATTGAAGAGAAACCTGAAGAAATTATATCTGATGATGAAGGTAATTAAACATTTATTAAAGATTAACAATTAATGTAAAAATTGAATACCAATGTAAATATTTCATTTGCAATAATCTAATTACTTTACACAGAAGAAAGAAATTCAGCCGATGAAGATTTTGAAGAAAGCAGTTCTGACGACGATAAGGAGTGGGTGAATGAAGTGAAGAAAAATTATAAACTAATAAAGAAGAATGAGCAAGAAAAAGAAAGAGCAGAACAAGAAAAAGAAGAGAAAACTGAATTATATGAGATGAAGGAAGGAGTAAAATTCATGGGATCGCGTAATTATATGAGGAAACGGATGAAGTGAGTCAAACTTAATTTTATTGACCGCAATAATTTCTATAAGTTACGAATGGTATTAATTTGCGTTTACTTCATTTTCAGGGCAAGTTTGGGAGAACGATTAAAAGATGCGGGAGTTTGCAAGAAGAATCTAGGAGGAAATAAATCGATGACTTTTGTAACTGGAAAGGTATGTTATTAATACATATGTTTATATTTTAATAAAATAAAACTGTTATAAAAAAGTATAAAGATTGTCATATTACTGCTTTACTTATATATTATTAAAAAAGTAATATAACTAATTATCAAACTATTTTTTACAGTCCAAAAAGAGGAGAATTGAAGAATCATTCAGAAGTAGAGACGACTTTAAAGGAAAATTGAGACCAGCAAATCACTTACGAAGATAGTATATTTCCTTTGTTCTTAAAATAGTCGTGTACATAATAGTGTAATATATGTAACATATAAAACAATAATAAATTATTTAAGTTGTTTTATATCCTTTTATTCATTTTTACTAAAACTAATTTTCAGATGTAAAAAAATAAGTAAAACAATGACTATAAGTATACTTCTTAAACAATTTATAATATGACGCAATTTATAAACATAAAAATTATATTTTACATAAAGCGTAAAGAAGTTAGTGAACATTTATATAATAATTATTTGCATGGTATATAATGTACATATGAAAAAGGAAATGTTGATGCAGACAAAGAAAAAAAAGAGTAAGAATGCCGATTGTTGAGTTGAAAAATGTTTTATCTCTTTTTTTCCACGGCTATCTTAAGGTGAAATGTCATCTCTTTTTGATACGTGATGCGAAAAAATGTATACCTCGCTATATCGAATTTACTTTTCTTTTTCAAAGAACAGGTCAATTGGACCCGCACCGTGGAAAAATGCCGGTGGTAAGTTTCTGGGCCGGTTTATCATTAAATTCTCAGTTCTCATTCAAATGATCAAATTGGACCGAAAATCTTCACTTTTACAGTTCTTATTTCATATTGGATTAGCATGTGAATGTACTTTAGTGTGTTCGTGCAAAGCAATTGATTGTGGTAGTGTGTTTTCATATTCTTATTATGATAATATACAAACCGGCATTCGGTCGTGGGCCATCTTTAATTCAAGATCAGTTAAAACAAATTGTTCTCTAATCTTCTTATCGCAAAGTCGTTCGTGGTACGATATTTAAACGATGAAATTCAGGTCGAAGCACGAAATTGACGAAAGAACAAGAATTTTGCCAAAAGTATTTATGATTTTACGTTTAAAATGATTCAGTGTTTATATGGTGAAAAATGTGCGTTTGGTTGATCGGAGTGTAAATTATGTTAGCTTCTGAATGCCACACGTTTTAGTCATGTTATTTGTGCAAAAATATACAGCATTTGATTGTTATATTAACAGACTCAAAAACACTTTTAGAATGATCTTGTTACAACACTTTAAAACACTTGTATCTTAATATAAATTTTCAATTTGCATTACTTAAAATGTCCGTAAAAACTTAATATTCACTAATTTTTGAATGCTTCAAATTAATTGCATTTAATATTTTGTTATATAATACATGAATATATTTGTCACTCAAATGCTACATTGGTTTATATGTTACATTTACATATTATATATTTTCATTATATATATGTTGTTCTAATAAAATTTGTTTGATTTAACATTAAAAACATTAAAAATTAATGCACTTTCATCATATTTATTACATTATTACAGTTATCCTATCATATTTATGTTATATAACAGAAATTATTGTTTTGCTTAATAATAAATTAGTATTTAGTAATTAAGTATAAATTTTTAGAACAATTCAACCAGCGATGTTAATGGAAAGGATCCTCCAAATTCTGCATTAAGTAACGATGATCCTTTACGAGCATCGACTACATCTCTTTTATCAGATTTACAATTACACAGTTCTGAAGTAAGAATTTAAGACAATTTTAACTGCGAAGCTTAATTTGAACTACAGTTCTTAAAATAAAATAAAATTTTGTTGATAAAAATATTTATTATAAATTTCAATTATTTGTTTAAGAAATGTTTTAAATAAATACCAGTTTATTAAATTAAGTAAATAATCAAAATGTTTGTTGTTGATTGTAAATATTTTTGATGTTATATTTTAGAATTGTGAAATTATGAATGTATCAATGTACACTCAACAACTTTATCATTGTCATTTGAGATTACTAATGCTTTTCCATGATATTTATATGTACTGTTTGGACAAACGCGGAGCACATAAAATATTCATTAACAAATGTTTATGTTCCTTTTAGTTAACCTATATGCTGTATTTTATCTTTTGAATTATATTATATTTTTCAATTGACATTTATTTATCAAATACAGAATGCTTTTTATTATAATATAGTTTATATTCAGATAGGTGAGATCTATGAAACGCCAAATTATGAAACTCTCAGCACATCGGCGGTTCTTCATTATTGCAAATACAAAATATTGCAGCCATATTTACGGTTATTAAGTGTTATGGGATTAAGTCCGTCAAAAAATGATGAATCTCAAAGCTTTTCTTGTAGCTGCTTTTTAACCAGTTATCACACAATACAAGTCACCGTTTTTGTCTGCATCGGATACATTTTGCAATACATTGCTTGTTTCCGGTAAACTTTAATTTATATTAAAATTCTGAAAATATATAACATAATTATTTGATTTATTTTTTCAAACATTTACAATATTATTTAATTTTAAAATTTCTATAAATCTTTTATTATCTAAACTGAAATTAATAAAATACAAATTATAATTCATAACGAATATGTTACTTTTCAGGAGAGATCGCGGATTTTGTTACAAAAATTTGCCTTTGACTCTTGAAGAAATGCAAAATAATACCGATTACAATCTATACAATCCTATGTGCTTTGGGAACATTATATTTAGTTATTTGATTCCAAGTTTGTTACATCTAACAGCATTTCTTTATACCGTATATTTATTTAGAATAAAGGAGAATGAACAGTTGCAAAATCTGATGGAAAGGGTCTTTATATTATCTTCTAATCCAGTTTATCGAGGAAATCAAAGGCGCTTAGTTAGAATATTATGGTTATTCATTGGACTGGGAATCATTTGGACAACTATGGCTTTTTTTACAGTGGTTGCTATGACTGTTGAAGAAGTCGTCCATTTTCATTGGCTTATCGAAAGGTGATTAATCAAAAGTCAGTTGGTATAAATGTTTTCATTGAAACATAGCAAACAATAAATAATTAATTGTTCAGTCTGTAACTACAATACATTTTTATTTAATTATTTAAAATTATGGAAAAATGTAATTTCAATTTATGTATTAATCTTTTCTTCAATAGATACAATCAAAGTTACATTTCAAATGATATAATATTTACTGACATTTTTATTTCAGACCTAGAGGAGTAAAGATATTATTAAAAGTACTTTTAGTGGTGTGTACCTTATGGCATGACATGATTCAAGGAACAATAATTACTAGTTATTGTCTCCAGGGACAACTTCTTATATCACACCTCTTCTTCCTTAGAGCCAAGTTACTTCAACATACTTTGCCTTTAACGGACTGGATGAAGGTACCCATTAAAATATATAAGAAAAAATATTAAATGTACTATGTTAATAATTAAATTTTTTATTTACAGGAAATAAGTGAGTTTAAAAAGTTGTTAAAATATTTTAATGATGAATTCGGACCGGCAGTATGCATATATACTGTTGTTAATATAACGTGGGCTTGTTCTGGAGTGATATGGCTTTTTTATGAAAACAATAATGCGAAAGTTAATACAATCAGCTATGTTTCTATATTAAATGCCGTACTTTGGATCATGATATCTACAGCACCATTCATACAGGTAAAATTAGATAAACTAAGTGATAAGGAAAATAAATATTTTTAAATACTTAAATGTTCAACAGGCAGCGCGATTGACCACAACTTGTTCCATGATACAAAATATTGGTCATGAAATTAGAACTCGTCCTTATGTATATCAAGGTACCCCAGGAGAAGATCTGGATACTATACTTTTATACACATCATCTTTAAAAATGTGTGCTAGATTGTATAGAGTGCCAATTACAGGCAGATATTTATGTTTGCTGCTCACACTGACTAGTGTGTCTATTCTTACATGTGGCCAGTTACAATTATTCTTTTAGAAAATTAATGTCTTTAAAATGATTTTTAATAACATTTATTACAAACGAGTCGATAAATCTCATTTTCTTTAAAGTTTAGTTTCGGTGTTAACTAATTTATTTTGAAAATTAACAGAAAATATAAACGTACGTTTTTAAATCATTTATTTACTTGCAGTTATGCCACCACAGGTAAATTTATGATATTTTAATTGAAATTCAATGAAATTTTCACTTAACATAATAAACATTTACTTTCAAGTAAAATTGCTAATGATTAATATTTAATTAATTAAAATTACCATTAAATTATTTTAAGGAAATTGTAAATAATAAATCTTTTTATAAGTACTTTTCTGTTTATTTTTATTCAGTTATTTAAGAATTCTTGTCACATTCATCCCAGATGAAAATGACTATACGTATTTAATTTTTATGAAAAAACAACTATAATACAGATATATTGTTACAGATTGATTATTTTCAAAATTCCATTTTCATATCTGCAAATAAAGAATCGGAAATATTAACATACTTATAAATTAATAATAATATACAATACAAATGAATTTGAAATATCCATTTAAAATTCATAAAATTAAATATTTTACCACTTTTTTCAATTCTTGTGTCACGATTAGAAATATCCATTTTTTGTATAAACTCTTGAAAGATAGAAACTGGTGTCTTTAGAGATGTTTTTTTGTAATCTCTCAAATTTCGTACTTTAACAGAGAGATCTTTTTGTTGATCTAATTCTTCTTTTGCATCAAAAGCATTAACTTCTTCGATAAGTTCAGTTATCTTTGGGACTTTGTGTGGATCAAATTCATCAGCTTTTCTAAGATTAAAAGGAATACTAACTTTACCAGTTTTTGGATGAACGCAAAAAGGTGATTTCAGTAAGTGATTTAATCCTTTTGTGACATTTATATCCAATCGTGGGTACACATATTGTATCATTATTTCATATACCAAAAATTTCTGCCAACGCCATTTTGAATTACCCTAAAAAACATTCAGCTAATTTAACTTTAATGTATTTACGAAATTTGAATTCTTTACAGCTATTACAATAATTGTTAAGCACTTATAACAGAATTTCAATGTTTAATATAATATAAATAATTAAATATAATTATATTACCACTTGAAGTTGTTTTTTGTGATGTTCAACAAAAGCATTCCATCTGCTGACACTATTTGAATTTTTACTAAGAAGTTCTTTTATTTCTGGTTGCAAATCTTCTGGAAGAATGCTAACAAATTCTTGAACCCTTTGTTCAGTTCCTAACATATCTTGATCTTCCATGCATATTGGAATAAAATAAGGTTCAATTATGTCAATAGCTCTCCTAAAATTTTTTTTATATATTACAAATAAAATTTGTTACTATGGAGGCATATTATTATAACATATAATGAACAAAATAAAGTTTTTTTTTAATTATCTCAATATAAACTGTTAAATAAATAACATAACTTACTTTATTGAAGGGTGCATTTTTCCTGGCAGTCTTACTTTTTTCTTCATAAATTCTCCTCCTTTAACTAGTGTCAAGTAACTAGTAATAGCATTTCGACTTTGGGAATTCATTTTTCGAGCTTGCTTATCACAAACCCAACAATGAATGCCTCTTCGACCAGAAAAAACCCAAAGCAGATGTTCAAATCCAAAATCATCTAAAATAATTTAATAAATTCATTATGCATTTTAAATATAAACTATTGTAATAATATGGGTGTGTATATTCACTCACCATCGTGTGGCTTGTACAATTTGACAAGAGAAAATGTAAACAAACTTTTATGTTTAGTGTTTACATTTTGTAGGTTTTAATATGTTTATATAGATGTCATTTTTAGTAAGGTACGTTATTGATTCTTCTTTTTTTTATTCTTTATTATATTTTTATTATTATTATAATATTCTTGGGAAAATTATTATTATTTCAAATAAATATATAGATATGATATATACTGTATGCTACATGCCACACAGTAGTATGCAAATATACACATCCTAATAATATATGTTGATATTATATAAATATTATCAACAAAAAGTAAATTTTATATGTATTTAATTACCTCTCAAAGCAGCATCTAAAATTTTGCTAGCTACAGTCATATATTTCCAGCATTTGGTACAAATGTCTGCACCACTACAGCAAGTTCTTACTTCATCATAGTCTGTCATATCTATATCAAAAATAAGTTCCCTTTCCACAGGTTCAAGCTTTAATCCTAATTTTTGAAGTTTTGGCCTGTAAACATTTTTCATTAGAAAATTTATTCAGTACAATATATTGTAAACAATATGTTGTAAACAATTATTTTATTCATAAACTGCAGATACTAACGCAACATTGTAAACAGCACCGATATCAATTTTAAAGGGGATAATTCTTCTAATTTCCATTTCTAAAGATTTTCTTTCTTTAAAGGATTGAAAACGGATGTACAAATCATCTTGCAATGTGAATGAAAATTCTCTTCTCCCAAATATATCACCTAAAAATTAACAGAATTAGTTGCAAACTTATTCAACTTCATTCAATTTAATAATTTATGAAATATATTTCACTCGATATTTAAATTTATTGTATTAATTGAAATAAATGCAGTTGTTGTTTATTAACAAAAAAGTTACAATGTTAAATGTACTGCAATAATTTTAATTGAACATTATTTAAAATCAATGATTAACATAACCAAAATAAGTAAAAATAATCACATATAATACTTACTGCTTCCATAACTTAACCATTTATAATACAACTCAAATGGGAACAACCTTTTATAATATATAGGTAATAAATCGAATAAATTATCAACATCTCCCATTGTTTAACAGTATAAGAAATGTAAACACTTATCGCGAATTTTTTATGTATGTATCGGTAACCTAAGTACTTATCAGAAGACTGTAAAATAAAGAAAGAAAACTGAAATAATATTATTAAGTTAATTTACTTGTTTTTTTACGTATTTAAGTGCACGAATTACGTTAAACCAAATCAATGCATTAATAACAACAGGTAATAACGCGATTGCTACGTTAGTGTTACGTGTAATGCTAATTCGAAAGTAATTTTACGCGGGAAAGTTAGGATACTAAAGGTACATTTGTAAACCGCCTTAAGAAATCGGTGCCGCTTTAATTATTATAAGTATTATGATTAAATTATTTTTATAAGTATTATGATGAAGTTTCGACAGTTTAATCAATTGATAAAAATAGGACGCACCGATATGAATAAAGTTATCTGTCATTTTTTAATTTAAGAAATTATTTAAGCTGGAAATGTCATAAGTCTCCTAAAGAAAAAAAAAGAGATAACCAGTGTTATTGCAGCCTGTATCGAATCAATTGCAAACGTGACTGTATTTACTTTTGTCATTATTTATTATTATGCGATTCTAATAATTGTCTAATTATTTATTATAACACTGCACTTCAATTGCCTAATTGAATAATAATTATTCATTTAATTTGCATTGAAAATCATTTTCTTTAAAACTTGTTTTAAGTACCGAATATACACGACAGGTGAACGGAAGTTAGTTTTGGCGCGTAAATTTAAAGGTTCGAAAATAATAAAACACTTTAATATGTAATATCGTTTTATTAATTTTTCGTTATATGTTTACGATAGTATATAGACTAAAAATTGAAACTTCATGGTATCAATTTCTTTTTATTTACATTCAATTATAGATAGTAAATATAATTTAAGATGTTTAAAGTCGTAAAAGTTAAAAGTAATAGAGGGTAATAATAAAAAATTGTCTAATGAATGGCTTATTTTAAAAAGTTAATACATAAGCAGTTTTGCTTATAACTGCCTATTTCTTCTATTTGTACACTTTTTGCAGGATTTTGCATTTTGCATTTTTTCTTTCTTCTTATCACAGGAGGAAAAGATTTTTTAGTCACATGATTTACTATTATCGAAATAAGGTAATATATTCCAACACTGCGAAAAAAATATGCCTGACAAAGTCTGAATTTAAAATTAGTGAATCTGAAATTCGGACCACGTTATGCGTATCAGACTAAATCTGTAAAAATTTATATAACAACATAACCTAATTTTCGATGTTTTTAATATTGCGCCTTACGTTCAGACTCAAAGAAGTATTAATTTCAGATTTCTTTTTATGCAGTGAAGTATTATTATTAAATATAAAGTAAAACGTATTTCAATTTAGTAAACCACGTGTAACGTTTCTACAAAAGTCACATGCACTTTATGACTAGATTTTATTTCTAATTAAGTAGTTTAATGGATTGTCAGAAATAATATTTTTTTCATTGAAAATCGTTAGTTTAATAATCGTAGGTCGTAAATTTTGCAATCCAAAGGCCGTTAAATAAATAGACCTCTCATAAAATTAATTTAATTTTTACAACTATATTATCATAACATAAATATTACATTTATGATCTTGATTTTACAATCTGCATGCTTAATTTAGAACCCCGGAATAATTAATTAACGCTACATAATTAACTTAAAACCTAAAAGATTCTCTTCTAAATTAATTTACTTCTGAATTCCTAAAAACACTTTGTTTCATTTTTTTAGGGCATCAACATCTGAATAACAGTCAAAAGCAGTTTTTGTTTAATTAAATAGTTAATTTAATTCTAGATAATTTAAACAATTATAGAATTGGAATATATTTGCTAAAAAATTTATTTTGTTATAGCAAATAATCTGGAAATCTTCAGATATCCATATAATTTTTCAATTGCTTTTAGGCATGGGAAAAAGTAAGTATTTACAAATAAACAATTAAAAAATCTAATGTATCACAATAATAATATATAAGGTATGTGCATAATATTTTGTAAAAATTGAAACATTTTATTCGCCTTTCCTTTTTCAGAGATTTAACTGGTTTGAAGTATATTTTAATTTTGTAATAATCAGTTGAAGTTAATGAGGAATAAAATAAATATTGGATTTATTTCTATTCATTTACCGAAGAACGATGCGTAAGTGTTCTCGGTAATCTGCTGATAAATTTGAAGATAAACGTTTGGATTTAACCGAAAACTAGCTTTTGGACACGTTATAGATTATATTTTTGTCATTCAATCTTTCATTTCTCGCGCAAGCGTCTCCGGTTCTTCACAGCGCTATTAAGATGGCTACCAGGATGCGACTGTTATTGCAAAAAGCATTGCTTTTTTCAAAATTTAAAAATGTCACGCAGTATTATAAACGGTGCGTTAACGAAAGTGGCAGTGTAACACTTAAATCAGCGGTTGGGATATTGATCGCGGGTTCAGCGCTATACTCATCCCAAAATCATTCTTTTATGAATACGGTTCATGCTTTGAAATCGCGAAAAGTAAGTTTTTGCGAATAGACATACAATTTTCTTGTTATAAGTTCAGATTACTATACGTATGATAATTTATTAATAAAATATTGAGTACATTTTACATTATATATTTATAATACTTGGGAAATGTTTAGAAAATTGCAAAAAAAATTATTTTTTCTCCTGGGAACTCATTATTTTTTGGTTTTTAAAATTTGGAGTTTATTTAATAAATTAGAATTTTTATAACTACAAATCAATGACAGGTACATTATAATTATAATTGAAAATATTATTGAATTTAATTTAATTGTATTCACCAGAAATAAATGTGTTAATTGCAATTAATAATAATAATATACATATATATGTTATTTTTTTGAGAATACGTCAAAAGCAAATTGATTTTAAATTAAGTATTTAATAATTGATAATATTGTTTAATTTGAGAATTCAAATAATTTAATTAAATTCATGCCTTTTTATGAAAGTAATTTACAGAATAAAGTAAATATTTTTGTAATATAATTATTATAATAACACATATATTAATATTTATGAAGAATAAAATATCATTTATTCAGCGGAAAACTGAATTAAAATACCAAAAAATAAATAACAATAAAAGATTACACGTTATATTATATAATAATAGATATTATGTTAGCACAGGAAAATTTTCTTCACACTTTTTTCCTGAGAATGAAAATATTTTTTTTTCATTAATTGAGTCATAATAATAAATTTGTAATAACGTTTACAACAAAAATAAATCATCATTACCAATTGAAATAATTATAAAAGTATAAATTGAAAAAAAAATATTACGAAATTTGTATTTACATTTACAAGGTTTCGAAATAATTATTGAAATTACTATAAATGAATTGTTGAAACTAATTTGCTAAGTAATTTAACAAGTGGTATGTATTTCTTTATCTGACAATGTTATTACGCACCAATTACTTAATATTTCACTTTATATTCCAAGAAAGAGTACTATTAATATATTAATTAGATGCTTCGATTTCGATCTTGTGCATCAGAGTAATGTTATCGCTAAATTAGTAGAAGTACTTTCGTTATTAATATTGTTCCGTGTTTTGAAGATGTATCATTAGTAGAACATGTATATCTGTAGCAAACAGTTTTCCAAGGCAAGTTAATTCAATTCGTGTCAATGTGTTACACACGTATTATGGAAAAAATTAATTGCTGATAAGTATTAAAGAACCTTGGCAGCTTATTTTTATTAGTACAATTTAATAACAAAAATATTTTTCGCGCAAAAAAATAAACCTATGAAATGTATTTTAAAATTATTATAAACTGGTAAAAATAAAAATATAAATTATGTTCTTTAATATACATATGAAATTATCTTAATTTAATATTTCAGCATACTGACGAGAAAGCTGTAAGATTAACAACAAGGGAAAAAAGATTTATTAAGTTTGCATCTGTCGCATACAACGGACAGATCTATATGACACCGCAAGATTTTCTTGACAGCATTGTCGAAAATGAGCCTAGATGTAAGTTAATATATCATTTTATATTTACTAGATTATAGAAATAATAAATCCGTCATAAACATAAGTATGAACATTTAAATAAATTCATAACTATTCAATTTTATTTTATTAATATTTACAACAAATTTTGTTATATTCCGTTATTTTTTCCGTTTGGACAATTTGAATAAATAGTGTGTATATAAATGTTTTCTCGAATAAAAAAAAAAACTAATAATATTTAATCATATTGTGGTTTATTATTTTTTATTATCAATGTTTAAAAGAACAACTATTTTATCAAGTTGTTCTCGTGGGCAAAACATCAAAGAAAAACACTGAACTAGTGGCAGAGATTGCTTATTTACACTCGGAGATAATTTCAAGAGACAAATTTAACGCGACTACTCATAACAAACGGTGGAACGACTGACTAGACTGACCCGACTGACCGATTAATTACCTCACTCGCACACGCTGATTAGTCTCTATCAAAACCATTATATTGTCCGCGACACATCAAAATGCAATATTTTTATATAAATATATTTAAAATCTTACACATTTTCACTAAAATAAAAAATAATTGAAAATTGGAATCTACATTGCGAGAAATTTATTAATAGATGCTACTATATTATATAATTCCTGAAATATGTATGCATTTATAGTATCCCTTATAATGTGATGTAGTATTTTGAAAAAATATTAGAGAAAACTGTCACTAAAGTTTGACAAGGACCAATGTTTTTCTAAACAGAGGTATAGTGGAGTGGTAAAATTTGTGACTGGTAATTGTGACTTTTTTTCTAATATTTTTAAACATACTAATCATATTATAAGCTAGATATTGCACACATATTTATGGAAGATTATAAATTACTATGTATGAGTATATATTTTGCTATAAATAATAGTAAAAATTAAACATTATACAATAGCTTTTTATTAAAATATAATAAAATTTCTTTTCACTTTTCAGAGTGAACCTTAAATTAATATAAAATGTTTTATATTTTACTATTAATTTTTTCCTGGATATAGCAACTGCTAATAAATTTCTCTTAGTTTATAGCACATTTTGAACATTCAAGATTGATTAAGGGAAAGCAGTTCGTACCATCAAAATTTTAGTACAGGGGTACACGTTTCAAATAAAATTGTTTAATTTATAACGTAATAAATATTTTACAGCAAGATTAAAACGAAGAATTATAACATCACGAGAATTGGATTATATGCGTAACGCAACTCCCTCTCTTTCAAGTGGAAGCAGTCATATGTTTAGAAGTCTTCGCGATAAAGGTATAATAGGAAATTAAACATTTAATTATTTGTTTTAAGCAGTGCTGCTAATTTTGACTACTTATTCTCTTATTACATCTTTGCTTATTTTCTTTTTTAGTGTTTTGATTTTATCTCTTGAGCTTTTAAATGCTAAAAGCAGTCAGATTGCGATAAGTAATGATAATGTTCACTTAAAGCATATATATTTTGCATTAAAAATTGTACTTTTTTTTCCTTGAACGGTAAGCTTTTCTACACTACACTGAGAAAAATAAGATAAAGTAAAGTACGATTTGTGATAGTAAACCGAGGTCTTTATTTTGAATGCTTGTGTTTAGTTCTAACATTGTGAAGCATTTTACAAACAGTGTTAGGACTATTTTATACCTAAATACATATAAGTTTAAATACCTAAAGATGGCTCTGAATAAACTTGTTATGTTTACATAATATCGTCTTATACATTCAGATTATAATCATCTGCTAAGATAAATATTCTGAGGATATTTCTCTAGGTGTATAAGATATATATTATACTATAATACTAAATAATAAATTAAATTTTGATTGGATTAAACATGTTTAGTCTAACTAATAGACAGAGACTAACATTAGATAAAGGATATTTTATATTTTATAATAACTTTAACATAAAATTATCAATTGGCAATAACCTTTACTGATAGAAAAATGTAAGTTTCGTTTTTAATAACAAATTGAATGTTGTTTTTCAGGAATCATTTCGTTCACGGAATACTTGTTTCTTTTATCAATCTTAACAAGTAAGTTAATTCATATATATAAATTACTGTAATGAAAAAGATTGGGATGAATGTACTGATTAATGAAATTATACATTGATAAACACAAATATTAGAATTAATGTTTTTTCGATAATGTTTATAGAGCCACGTTCAGGATTTCGTATTGCATTTAAAATGTTCGATACGGATGGAAATGAAAGAGTAGATAAAACTGAGTTTCTAGTTGTAAGTATTTTATTAATTTACGTTATCTAATAAAACACGAAATGTCCATAACACAATAGATAGGAGCAGACTTTTTTTTACAAATTTAACAAGCCATTTTCGTTGACAATATATCATGAAAATGATGATGTAAAATTGTATATTTATAAAAGCACGATTGATATTTTGTAATTATCTCTAATTATTTTTAAATAGTGAATTATCAACAATATCATATGTATAAAATACAGAAATGATGTAGGGATGACTTTTTCAAATACTTTTTAAACAATTACTGTACTTAAAACTGTGTACATTTATTGAAAGTTTTATTACTTCATCGAAGAATGTGTTAATTATGTTTTGCGCATTATAATTTAGTAATTCATCATTAATACCTGTTTTCTATTGATTATACATCCGGTAAAGTTTAGTATTGGAAAGCGTTGAATGGTATAAATAAAAACAAATAAACTCATGTAAAAACTAGAAATGTGTAAAAACTGGGGAAGTCAAGTTTGTCTTGTATTTTAAATATTGTGATATTTCTGCTGAAATGTTCATTTGAAATATGATTTGAAAAAAAGAAGTATTAATATTCGAATTTTAAATGTTATCATTCGTTCAGTGATATAATACGTTATAATATACTATATTTTAGACGAGTAATTCTTTCACGAAGTAATTAACCTTTTATATTGTTCTTCTTTGTTACTAACATGTATTAGCTTTGATGAAGATATAAAATAATTAAAAAAATGTATTTTAACAAATAAAACATTTTAGATGGAAAAGATATTTAGTCACACCTGGCGCGGACGTCATGGAGAGGATGTAAAAGAATTGGAAAATATAATGGATAGGCGAATCACGGCGGAAGAAATTCGAGGGCAGTACATAGACGACGATGAGGTATATTTGATAATTTCAAGACATAATATTAATAATTATTATTATAATGTAATGTAAGTTATGTAATATGATGTGGTACGATAGAATGGGATATGATTTTTAATTATTTAAATTCATAAATCTATTTTTTATACATTTAATTAAGTAGAAATTAATAAAAAGTATTTGCTTTTAGGGATTGCAACGACGGCATTCAGTGGACACCACACTAATGATCCACTTTTTTGGAATGGATGGAACCGACGAGTTGGATTTCGAAAGCTTTCAAAAATTTATGAAACATTTACAACATGAAGTTTTGGAATTGGAATTTCACGAGTTTAGCAAAGGTCTCGATGTTATATCTGAATTGGACTTTGCACGTATTTTACTAAGATATACCCATCTCAATGCTTCCGAGTACGTATCACTATTTTCCTCATTAAACCTATGAATTATTATTTTCAGTTAGAACTGCATTTTTAACTTCTTACACGGTGTATAGTAAGCATCGAATTTCCACGTTTCATTTAATAAAGGAAACATTTTTCAATTAAACACTCCTTTCTTTCTTTTACATATTCATTATATGTAAATCTTCATGCTGTAATTCACTTACCTGGAATATTTTTCTGTTTTTACAGATACGATAAATATTTAGACCGGTTATTAGATAATTCAGGGGTTTCGATCGGAATAACGTTTCATGAATTTCAAATATTTAATCAATTTCTAAACAGTCTGGATGACTTCGCCATTGCTATGAGAATGTATAATCTTGCGGATCGTTCTATTTCTAAAGGTTAGTCATTTCATTTTCATTAATATAAATTAATAATTGTTATGAACATCCTTAATCAATTGCAAATCCCATAGCTACGTTATAGAAACCTTCACTTTTCACCTCAAAATGAATTTTGTCAAATTATGAGCTTTTATTAAACGACTGTTTTTTTTTTAAATAGATGAATTTCTTCGAGCAGTAAAGGTTTGTACCGGTACAACGGTTTCGCATCATATAGTGGACACTGTCTTCACATTATTTGACGTCGATGGAGATGGAAGACTTTCTTATAAAGAATTTATTGAAATAATGAAGGATAGATTACGTCGAGGATTAAAGGTATTATTTAATGATTTTAAAATATTTAACCCAATGCTAGTTTTTGATATATTAATTGTATATATGTGTTCATTATTTCATTTGTCTTTGAAAAGCATAAAAAATTTTTATTTCAGTCGCAATCACGAGGGGAAGGTTGGGAATTCATCAAATTCTGCATGAAACACGAGTTAAAGTCTTCGTAATTCTAGTAAACTTAAAGGTATTTCTTTAATAATTTCGTATTCATTGAAAGAGAGTATTAAAAATTAAATGTTTATAAAATAATTGTATTGTAAAATTGCTTGAACTATCATAGTGTACTATAATTAATTGTGCGAGTATGATTTTTTACGGCTAAATATTTAATATATATGTAACAAATAGTGTTATGTTAATATGAAAATGAAGTTTAAAAATGATTACGCTATCCTCTCAGAGTTTATCAAAATTGTTTTTAGATAGAAATATTTTTTTACTTGCTACTATTGATATTTATTAAATTGAGAGAAATTTTTAACTGCAATAATTTATAATTAAATTTAAGGTAAATTTGAATTTTGTTGAATTATTATTTTTATATTTATGTAAATAATTGTGAATTTATAAATGTTGCAGATAAAAATTTCTTCGAATACGCTTATACTTAGTCGTACGTTTATAATAATTTTATTTATTTTTATAAATTAGATATACTATACTATAATGTGCTTAGTTCTTGTGATATTAATTGTAGTATTTATTTATGAAAATATTTAATGAATGTTGAATATTAACGAAGTATGCGTAAAAATACTTAACACAACATAAGAAGTTACAAAAATACAGCCATTTAAAAGTTACTTCCAATTTAACGTTAATATTAGGCAGAAAATAATTCAGGCTCAGTTCATTCATGCAGAATGTAAACATTGACTTAAAAATGTTCAATTTTCTACAGATCAGGTTTGATTCTTTTCTTAGGTGTTTCCTTCTCATTTAATTTTTTAATTTATATATCCAAAATAAATGTTTAACAATGTTTAATGATATAATAAATTAACATAAAATTTGTTTGATCTTATTATGGTCATCAAAATTTATTATCATAAATGCACGTGGTAAACTTATATTAGTAACTGCTTTCAAAGTTTAACCACTCACCTCGAGTACTCCCTTTAAAAGCGCAACCACTCACAGTTTATTCGAAGCACAATTAATTGCTACGAAATGTCTTTTGAATGGTTGTTATATGATGTCATTCAAACCCCCGTATAGGGCTGAAAAAAGTGTACTAACTTAATATATTAAGTGGTACTTAAGTGGCAACACTAAGTGAGTAAAATATCGTGAAAAAATATTATATTTCATACATGGCACAATAATTTCAAACCAAAAGAATAATATTCATTAAACTAAGGACAGTATGGAGATAAGTATT
The DNA here is from genome assembly GCA_022817305.1 of Leptoteleia sp. ZL-2020. Lineage (NCBI taxonomy): Eukaryota > Metazoa > Arthropoda > Insecta > Hymenoptera > Scelionidae > Leptoteleia > Leptoteleia sp. ZL-2020. The sequence continues at coordinate 23,823 of JABFPN010000116.1, read as the reverse complement.
ACATTTGGAAGGAAATCACTATTATTTTCTTCCCTTCTAACATAACAGCATTACACGAAGAAATATGACTAATAAAAATGATTGAAATTGTTATTAAACTGGTTATATATTTACAAAAATTGAAAAATTACTATCTCAAGTTAATAAAAAAATATCAGCATATTAACAACTGTTGTCAGGTTTCAAACAATAATTGTCGACAAACTGATACGTTTTGTTAATTTATGATCTTTAACATAATTCTTCAGTTTTTGCAAGTATATAACAAGTTTACTAACAACGTTAGCAATTTTTATTAATCTTTTCTCTCCGATTATTGGAGAGAGCACAGTAATACTGAAGGGATTTTCTTTAGTACAACTTAAACATAAAATCTGAGCCTAATTAAGATAATTAGCAAGCGATATAATTTTAGTAAACTTGTACCGAGCATTATGACATGTTGTGCGGCAGGCATTGTTAATTAACTATTATATTACATATCGAATTAGTTGTGACATTAATTGTAATGTTAAAGTGATTTCTTTTTAACATTATCTAGACATACAACTGCGTGCTATATAATGCAGTCCTAAAACCGCGTAGGTGCATAATATTTAACATTGTTTGCCGTACGACGACATGTAGTTAGTTTAGTGCAAGGTTAGTCGGCGATGAGTGAAGTGGCAATCGGCAACGGTACTGTCGATTAAAACTGTTTATAAGTCAAAATGATATAACATATTATGTAAACAAGTATTTTTATAATTAAACATTTTGATCTCCATTTAAGTAATACGTAACTGCAGTTCATTCATGTAACACTCTGTCGAACATTTTGGGACTTCGGCGATGATACGATGTATCTTCGAATTACATCTTAGAATTATAACGTATGTTTTCATCTAAAATTTATTCGACAAGTGCCTTCATTAGCTTTAACAGATTTATTATGAACCCATTTTGTTTTTTATTGTCATAAAACGTAAAATTAATTTACTTAAACGTCTCGCATAATGAATTGGTTGCTAATTCCACGCTAATTTTATTGAAAGACATGTTGCAAGATAAATTTTTTTTTATCTTTTGCATTAATTATTGCAATGATTTAGGAAATAAATATTTTTGAAGGAACAACTAATTGATATTAGCAAAAAGTGTGGTACTTTAGAATGTTTAAAAACACTAAAGCAGTTTATTTATTTATTTATATTTGTTAATGCGACTTGAATTTTGTTTTTCATTATCGAACAGATTTTTTTTTAAGTTGACAAAATAATGTCATTGAATTTCTAATCATATCCCATCAGTAGCTAATGTTTAATAAGTGAAACATTACGGTAAATTAGAACCAATAGGATAATAAAAGAGATTAAACTGATTATATATACTAAACTAGATTTTTTTTATTCATATATAATACAGTTTATTTATCTTTCATAATTTATGTTTGCATGTTCATATTAATAAAAAAAAGCATAATGAACACAACGGTAATGCTATTATAAACTAACAATTGCAGTGATTCAGTTCGCTCTAGCTGGTGGTATCCAAAAGTTGTATAAATGATTTAAGTACAAACCACTCGATAATAAAATTATATTGTCCTGTTTACGATTATTACGGATATTTATAGTTTGATTAACTTAAATGCCTGTAGTATGGAATTTCTCAACATTGTTATGTAACAGATTTACGATAATTAAATATTTGTTCGAATTAAGCAGTGATTCCGTGTCAAATATTTGTTTACCAACTGTATTGTGTTATTTGTGTACGGGAATTATAACAATTCTAATAAGTAAATCTGCAAAGTTACAATTTCATAATCATATCGTTGCAGGATGCAAAATGCATGGGTGGATTAAAAAATTTCATTTATTTTGATAATTTATAATTTTTAATATGGGTATTTGAAGGATATATTTAGTAAAACAGCAATTACAATTTTTGTATAATTAACATGTAGACTCGTTAAATGCGTTTGGAGAAGACAATTTTTGTCGTGCTATAGGGGAAGGTTGTTATGAATAGAACGCTGAGATTTCTGTTAACATAAGCACAATGTATGCGAAGTATAGTTACAAATGCTTACATTATCTTCATATTTTCTTTAATAGGCTAACATCTTCAATGACAGCGAAAAATTATTGCGAATCAAAGTTTGAGTTTGATGTTTTATGCATTATAATTGGAGCACATTAGAATTTATCAGCAAAATGTCCTTTAAAACGAGAAAAGAACCTGAAATGTCTAAAGAATGTTTGGATTAGGAAATTAGTTATTTGTGTTCATTTCTTCGTATTGTAATTTGAATTGTATATAAATTAATTATCAAATAATTGGCATAAGTTTTTTAATAGTTCATATTATATTTTATAACGAATCGGGGATATGTGTAACTTTATAGTATTCCTTATAATGTGATATGTAGGATATTTAAAATAAATTTTAGAAAAAAATATTGTTAATGAGGAATAGAACTTGTTACCCCACAGTTACTAGTCATGCACTTTACCAATACCTTACATCAGACATAAAATTTCTTTTAGGTGAATTTTACATCGTGCTTAGTTATCAGAGAATCTGTCAATTTTACAAACATTATTCAAGATTGTAATATTTTAATTCAGAATTTAAATATGATTATTATCAAGCAATTTATTATTATTATTATTATTATTACCGATAAAATAACAGTGATAATTAATATTAATACATATCGAGATAGAAGATTCATTAAATTTTCATATATACATTATTTATTTGTTTAACTGAATTTTATTTAACATTTTTAATTGAATTCTAGCTTGAATCAGTATATTAAATGAAATATACAATGTTATCAATTAATTATGAGAAAGAGAAGATAACAATGAAGAATTTGGGAATTGCATTGCTTTCACACCTTCCTGATATACGTACCCAGAGATGTTAACTATAGAAAGAATTATTAAATAATAAATTATTCGGATGTTCTTGACTTAGAATGGAAGGCGTATAATTTTACTCAAAAATCGTGCTAGTAAGTATAATATTTTATAAGTAAAAAATTTTATTTCAGCATTTTATTATTTATTTATATTATTTGCTCCATAAATGTGTTATTTGTAGTAATAGGGTATATAGTGATATGCCTTACAGTTTAAGACTTGATTGCGGGGAGAAATTTATAAGTAATAAGTCGGGAATATAGTGCATTTATAGTATTTCTTTTAGTATAATATTAGTCACTAATCACTTGCTTTACCACCTCTCTACATCGCTGCTTGGAAATATTAGAGGGGCGTGGCCAAAATGTTTCCAGGCAAGGATGTTTGTGAAGTAAGACTTATATTTCTAAGCAGCGATGTTGAGTGGTGGTAAAGCCTATGACTAGTTACTGTGGGATAACGATTTCTATTCCTTGGTCATATTTTTTCAAATAATTGTTAAAAAATATAATATAATATCTGAAGAATTCTAAAATGCATACATATCCCAAAGTTATTGTAAAATGTAGTAGCAACTACTAATACATTTTTTCTCAGTGTAATAGCCTTATTGAAACCCGTTGTTCAGTAGGTTTATACTAGATTACAATTAATATTAAATGGATTTAGATTGATTTCATTTATTATAATGAATATTAGTTTTTGAGTTGAATTTAATAAAAAAATAATTGGTTCTTCAACTGGGATGCTTTCAGAGCAAAATTAATGTATATATATATTTATTATTTTAAATGTTTTAGCTCATGTACGCTAACAAAAAATTGTATTTTTCTTCAACAATGATTTGCAGATAGGACTTGAAATTTATTTTTATTAATTAGTGTAGAAGATGAATAAAGACACCTAATGATTCTCGGTATTTAGCTTTTATAAATTTATTCATTGGAGCAATTATATACAAATCATGATTTGATGATTTAATAATTTTTTGTTTAACGCAAGTTTTCGGTTGTTCTGTATGTCGTGCATGAGCGACATTTGTGAAGTCATGTTGCATTAATTTTTGCAGTTCATATAAAATATGTTGCAACAGTTCCTGTTGTTTTTTTTCCGATATATTCAAATAAGTTTCCGTGCTTTTTCAAAATGCATGAATGTATAAATTTGCATATTGTTTGATATATTGTTTACTTATACCAACAAAAAATCGTAACTCGTTTGTATTTTCCTTAATTACGTTTACCTTATTTCTTTAAAGGATTATATTGTCAGACGAATCACAGTTTTTCTGTTAATGTAATTGACTTATTTCAAGGTAAGTAAATACACAATGTTTTGATACGAACTATACGTACGAGAATTAAGTTATATATTTGTACAAAATATGGTATAACTTATGAGTACTTTAATTAACAATATTTATCTTTAACAAGAAATTTCCCGTAACTTAATCGTGATCTTTCAAAATAATTAATTAAGGATTTGAATGATGGATTAATGTAGATACAATGAGAAAAATTTTTAGGTAGAATTACCAAAATTTTCAACAAACAACTTTTATCGAGTTGATTTTATCGCGATAGCGAGTTGACGAGCCAAGGTATAAATATTATGAAAATGAATTATAAATGAAAATTATATATATTTTCTTCTAACAGTAGTGAACAGTATATAGTGAAGTAATCTTAATATTTTTCTCTCAAATAATTGGAAAACTTTTACAATCAGCTGGATGAGGTTCGTTTACTGTAAACTATAATAATTTGTTAACAGGTTTTGAATCGGCTAGAATTTTTGAAAAATACACTTCGTATTAAAAAACGTGTATTTAATATTCAATGATACTTCGGTTGATCTGTTCCCCTCCTCCCTTGATGAGTGTTGCAGGTAGCAACTTTGAAAATTTAAATACGTAGTACTATTTTTATCGCAGATTCTACGCTAAAAGGAACGTATAAACTGTATTCAATTTTTCTGCCTATAATCTTACCTTGAATACTTTGTATGATATTATGATCTAAATTTTGAAATATTAAAGCATGATTTTTATTGAAATTAAAATACGAAAAATCACAATTAACGTCATTATATGTATAATTCTCCTTATGCTGAGTCGTAGTCGTTATATTAATGCAAAGTCATTGGCGGCCTATTTTCCGTAATATAAAAATATAATGTTCATTCTTTGGGAAAAATTGTAGGTAAATTAAGCCATCATGCTGGATAAAGTTTTGACATTAAAGTGGGAAATTTTAATTGACGTACAAGCGTAATGTTAAATAAAATGTTGTTTTAATATATCATGCTAAATTATCTTTCGTTTGCAATAAAGTATCCTAACATTTACTGTTAAGATCTTAATTTCTGTTTAACTTTATATCATGGCAATATTTAGGATGGATTTGAAAAATTAATGCAAGATATTGCTTCCAAAATGTCAGTTTATATCTACTTTGACAAATTTAGAAAAATAGTTAAATATAAGTTCTAACTTAATAATACAATTCAGTCCTATTAAATAAAAAAATTCGAAAATTTGGTAAGATTTCCTAAATAATATAATCATTTCCCTACAAAATTTAATTTTATAGTTTTATTTAATTTTTTTTAGTTTCATTTAGAATGAATATATAAAATATTTTATATTCAATTTTTTTCTATACTTAATATGATATAAAAATAAATTTAATAATACAAAACATTTATTGTAACCAAAATAATTATCTGAAATATAATTAATTATTTCGATGAATTAAAGCCATATTTATTTCACAAAAACTTGAAATATAAATTTTGCTGTCAAATTATTAAATCGTGAACTTTGACGTTGGCTAAAGTCAGAAAATAAATTGCAACATGGGAAGCAACACGCAAATTTATATTCCAAAAAAAAGATCGAAAAAAAAGCACTTCAAAACTCATGTTCCATATTACTTACACAACCAATTCAGAAAATAAGATTTCTTCACGCATTATACCATTTGAAACACTGTTCACTATACCGTTAAACAGAATTATTATAATACGTTTGTCAATTAAATTCGTAGCAGAACATTTTTCTCCTTTAGATTTATGATCACCGAAAAATTTTCAGCGTTGTGTTACAATTAGAAAGTACAACATTTTATATTAATATATGTTAGAGTAAAAATCTTCATTTCATAATGATTTCATTGCAATTAAATAATAAATAACTAATACAGCGAATTTATTAATTTAGAGCAAACTACTTTTGTCCTACATTTAATACTGAGAAAAAAAGAATGAAATATAAAATATTACTTTTTGTCCTAATTTAAGGATATATTGGGAGAGTAAAATATTTTTGCTACAAATAATAATAAACTTAAAAAATTCTTCAGTACATTTAAATTAATAAAGAAATACTAAAAATCACTTTTATTATTATTTTAACAATTTTTAATAATAAAAAATGTTCGTTTTTCGGACACTTACCCGCGGTAATATAAAATATTGTTCTTACTTTGTTCTCAGCGTATTATTCTCCATTAATTAATTATCCGCGATAACCCATAGAAAATGCAGAAATAACTTTAAACTATAACACGCCTTAATATTAATTACAAAACCAGTCGAGGCTCGAAACAAATTGGAGAATAAAAAGAAAAAAAAAGATAAAAAAAACCGGACGAATGATACAAACTCGCTCAGCTTCTTAACGCGAAGATGAAAAAAGGATATCTAATGATACTACATGAATGAACATATTCTTAGTTAGTAACAGGTGGAAGGGGATGTGTCATACGGCAAAGGCAAGCTTATAAAACCACAGCAGTAATATCAATTACTAACAGTTTAATACCGTATCTTTGTAAAAGACGATGTAGTGCATTCACAGAAATCCGCCCGCTACATGCTTACTTAAATACACAATTTTGTATGTGTGAATTTTTTCTTTTTTTTTCTTTTCTATGTTGGAATCTAACTTGCATGTCATTTAATAGTATGATTACCAAAACATTGATTTTCTTATTGCACTTGACATGCTTGAATTGTCAGATACTGATTCGTTGATTTGGTAATTTTTTTTTTTAGGATTCTGCCGCCGGAACTGAGTGATTTTGTGATAATGCGACACGCATGATTGTCTTTTAACGCTCAAGACTTTGTTTTAAACAGTTTAAATACAGCACGTGGATATAATTGCAATTTCATGATTCACTATTAAACTTCTTTTTTTTTTCTCTTTCACACTGTTATGAGTGATTACGAGTGACAATTTTTACAGAACTCCTGTGATGTGGTGTATTCTGTTAAAATAAAAAAGAAGTTCAATTTCATGTAAGTATCAATTCGTACTTTCATTATGACGAAATGCTTATTTTTTTGTATTGTGAGGTGCAATAAAATTTTGGATCGATTTAGCAATATGAAAATTAACAGAATAATAAGTAAGAAAGGTTTTGTTTTATATATTTATATGTTTTTTTTTATATTATTTTTATTTTATACAGAAAAAAAGTACAGTAGAACGTAACTATTACTATTATGAAATCGAGAATTTTAAATAAATTTTCTATATAAGGACTGATCTTCATTAATGTCAACGGGGAAAATAGTTGCAACTAATTTATTCAACTTCGGTTGTGGCCGATACCGAAGAATGCATGAAAAAATAATAAATAGTAAACAAATAAAAACGGAGGTGATATTCTTGATTCGGAGTTTAAAAAGAATACCGCGATACTCGGCACTTCTGCGCTAATTAAAAGAGAAAAAAAGTGTTTTTGTTCTTAAATAACACTGTTACATAAGAAGAAATACAATACGACATAATATTTAAAACAAAAAAGTTCTTTGACGGCATAAACAAATTGATATTAAATAATTTATGTATTCCAATAGCGTTAGGTAAAATTATAAATATAAATACGTTTGTTTTCGGTATGTAGATGTGATGTTTAATTCAAAAGTGCATTTTTAATTAATACATCGTATAACAAATGTAAATGCAATGTTAAATCTTACGTCAGATCATATTTAAAATTCGATATATGTTCGTCAAAAAAAAAAAGTAATAGAATAATTAAAGAAATTTATTATATGGGTGTGAATAATTTTAATGTTTAAGGTAAATGCATTATTTAATACTAAAAATAATGGTAACGTGGCTACACTGAGAAAAATGTACCGTGGTTAAAACAACCGGCCTGAATTTAACAATCTTTTTCTAGTTATATTAACCGAGATTGGAGTTAAAACAATCATTATTATAAGCAATCTAATTATAAGCAAAACAATCATTATTATAAGCAATCGTTTTATACTATGCACGTGTTGAATATATAGTAAATTATATTACATGTAAATTTAACCAGTCTTTTATAAGGAGTTCACATACTGATCCAATACAGTAGAAGAAGTAAAATTGTGTTATAAGATATCCTATAACACCTGGAAAATATTTGGATGGTATTTATTGTCATCTTTGACAACGATATAAAGTATTACTTGGAATACACTTGAGTATTTCGAGAGAAATGTGGTTATATAAATTCTCTTGACAGTAACATGGTTTTCCAACGACTGAAAAGAGCGATTGTTCCAAACGAAGTAAAACCTATGAAACATTGTAAAACATAAAAAAGTCTGTGCTCATTATAAACGGTTACCCATCCAGTTATTGTCCTTGCCCTACTATGCTCGATCAATTTTTTACATCATATGATTCCCAACGCCATGACCATTTTTAGTGTCATATTCAAGTGCACTGTCTTGTTGCACAATTTGTTGTAAGACAGTGACTTTTCGAATGATCAAAGGGTACATTCCAAGTGGGGTCATTTTAACAGTAATGCTTATTATATTTTTTATTAAATAATTTGATAATATATCGCTCATAACACTCATCAATGTATTTAATATTGTTTCAATTTTCTTAAATTGTCTTTTTTTTAATATCATATAAACTTTTACATATCATTTAAGTATTAAATAAAAGTATAATTCTAAATTTATTTAAGTTTTAAACTTCTTCACGAGCTTTAAGTTTATTTATTTTTTCTTTATATGTAATCTAAATATCTTATTATCGAATAATCTATCCTTAAAAATAAGGCCTCTTTTACTGCAAGCAATATAATTGTTTAATTTTATGATTAATCAAATAATAAAACTTTATATCTCGCGTATATTGCATATATATATATTTGTCATGCGTTAAAATGTTTAAAAAATATTAAAGGGTTAACATTTCACATATAAACTCATCTTGATAAGCTATCATAAAATTAAATAATTGGCATTATGAAAATTTGTCGTCTCAGACAGCAATATATTACGTAATGTTAATTTAGCAACGAATATTTGGCATAATGAAGTTTTTTAGATACTTACTTTCATAAAAATTATTTGTCTTTAATTTAGATTCAAATATGTAGCTTAAATTCAACATTGAGTAATGAAATATTCTATTTTAAGTTTTTTAGTAAAAACTGGTTAATTATTAAGTAATTACGAAGCTAAATAAATGTTGATATAGAATTCAAATGTATAAATATATCAAATTACTTATCCTATATTGAACAGTTATAGTATAAATAGAAGCCTAATTTTGATATACGTTTAACTTACTAATTAGTGGTTTGACTGAGAATGATAATGAGCTGAAAAAAATTCTTCTCTAATAAGTGTAACAATAAAAAGTGACAGGATACATTCTAAGTACGTTTAACGTTATATCCGCGTTGCATTTTCCTTATAATAATTACAATTTTTAAGAATAATTTCAAATTTGCATTTATGCGAGAATTTTCTCAATTCTGTATTCAGCAGCCAATTGTATTTTACCTCAACATTTACATGATAAAAAAATTGGAACAAATTTTTTTTCACATTTTTTCCATTTTAATAGTTAAATATTACAATTGTTCAACCAATATTTATATTATATACTTTAATATATCGTATATTATATTTATTATATTATATATGTGTACGCGATGCAATATAAAATTCAGTAGTATTTATTTAAAAATGCTTCTGTCCGTTTGTGTTTTATAAAAATATACGCAAACTTGTGTATAATGTCGTCGGAATATGCACATGATTCTTAAGTGCATAAAAACATTGCACGTGGAAATTATTTGATATGCTACTTGCATTATGCATTGGTTTTGTTTTCTATTTCAATTCGCAGTATAGAAAAAACATTCAGAATGTTATCTTGATCAAATATCAGTAATTATGTACTTCAAGAGTTACAATTACTAAATCAAACCATTTATTTTACAAGATTATTTTTTAAATTTGTTTGTCTCAACTTTACGACACTTATGATAAGATTATATGGCGCATTTACGGAGTGTTTTTCTTTTTCATCTTCAATTCAATTTTATGACTCGTCATTGTCGAAAATTCAGCTTAACTTACCATCCTTTCAAACTGAGTAACTTTTTTCATATTGCAGATAACATAATTTCGTGTAAAAATTGTTATAAATATATATTTTCATCACAGTACGAATCCTCAATATCCGTAAAAATAATATACCGTTTTGTAAAAGTGTTAACTCTATAACGGGAAGTTAAAAGGTGGTTTATAATTACACGATTAGTTTAAGAATGCAAGATTATGATAGATCATATCTATTACGTGCACGCAGATGCATAAAAATGACACGAAATTTATTAAAATTTAAATAAAAATCAAACATTTAATTGAAGGAATTTTTAATGTGCCAATTTTTTTTGTCATTAATAAAAATTAATTGTATTAAATTTCAGTAAAATAAATATATTCTTCTTAGCCTAATACTATTTCACTGAAAAAATTTTCTTTGCAAAAATTACTATAGTTTATAGTAAACGAAACTTATTGGGCTGATTTATATAAATTTTACCATAACTCGGGAATTCCTTGAGTTATAAGAAAATATATATAAATCAGCTCGACAAGTTCGTTTGCTACAGTAATTATAGTAATTTGTCATAAAAATTTTTTCATTGTAATAATAATAATAAATAAATTCTAAAACAAATAAAAAATAAAAGTATTTCTGTGACTTTAAAGAAAAGTCTATTTCTATATTCTTAAAGAAAATTCTGTAAATCGTAAATTAAAAAAAATTATAAACCGTAATCCAAATGCATAGAATCATTGATAAATCGTGAATAGATAAAAGTAAAGTGAACCGTTTACCGTGCTCGCGATTGAATTTTTCCTCATTAATCAAAAGCATTACAATTATGGATGTATTACTGGAAGGTGATCAACATAAATATAATTGAAAAACGCATATAGTCAAAAATGTAAAATGAAATAATTCATAAATGTAAAAAATGCGCGAGTGTGCGCATAAATGTGTAGGAAACAAAATGAAGCGATTGAATGGTTGGTGCGAGATTACTTCACTTTTTTTTTTACTATTAAGATTTATAAGGTTTTGGTTATTATGCATGCTAATTCACGTTTTTATGAAAATTAAAATAATAATAATAAGTTCCGCGTTTGCATATTTTATCCGAAATACAACTAGAATATTTTATGGAGATCAAATGGAAAATGAGATTCAATAAAGAATTGACTTAAATGCATACAATATATATTACGATTTCGTATATTTTAGAAGAACTTTAATAGGTAAATGATAGGACATAATATGATAGGACTATATTTGGTATCATTTATTAAACGTTTATACTAAAATTATTATATGTAATAATTTATGATAAAATTCAACCAATTAATTTATTTTTTAATAAATTACTGAAATTAAATAAATATTACGAGAAAAAAGCATTGGTTTTCAAAATAATATAAATTTATTTTTGTTCGCATCTTTTCAGTAATATAGTAATATGATAGCTGTATTATATTGCGCAATGAAATATTATGATTTTATATACTTTAGTACAAATTAATAAAAAAAATTATATTGAATAATTATATAACTGTTATAAAAAAATAAGGCAACTATATATTTAACTTTATCTGACATGATTATTATTTTATTTTATGACTGATTAACGGAGCTCTTTAAGACAGGTGTTATACATTGTGTAATACGCAAAAGTTTGCATTGTTTACTATAATTGAGTATTTCAAATGGTAGAAAAATGTATTATTCCATTAACGACCAATTTTTTTAAATATTAATAAAAATCAAAAGGCCTTAAAAACAATGGATAAGTGCAATACTATTTTTTTTTGCAAATTTTAATTAATAGAACAAAATAAATGTTTACTGGTCATATTGATACTTAATATTAATTTTTATTTTACATATTGTAATTATAATACAATTATGCACGTAGTGAGTGAAATTCATTAGTAGTTGCTACAATATTTTATAATAACTCGGAGATAGATGTGCATTTATAGCACTCCTTATAATCTAATGCAATATTTTAAAAATTATTGGGAAAAAATGTCATTATCAAGGATTAGAACTCGTTACCTCGTAGTCCCAGTCCGGTATAACAAAAATACTAGAAAAGTATTACTATTAGTATTACATGCGATAGAGGCATGACCTAAATTTTCTCAGTCTCTGATATTTCCGGAAAAAGTTCCATATTACTAAGTAGTAGTGTAGAGTGTTGGTAAAAGGTGCGATTGATAACTGTGAGATAGAGTTCTATTCCTTGGTTACATTATTTCTATAAATGCACACATATCCCCGAGTTATTGTAAAATAAATTATTATTATACCAACATTTATTCTAAAATAAATTACAAATACTTGACCACGCAATACTGAGTGTGTTTAACAATACTATAATTTAATTAAAAATAAAAAAAAATCTGTTAAATCAATTAATACCAAATATAAAAATTTTCAAAGCGTACTTGAATGAAATTACAAATGCCCATCATCGACAATTGAATTGCGTGAGAAATTGTTTCAGAAATGATCACTCGCACTAAAGAACAAGTGTTATTATAACAACGGAAATTCAATTCAGAGTTACGTAATGTAAAATATCGTTACATATAGTGTATTACAGTAATATAATACTTTTTTCCGTAATTGGTCTGGAAATTATGCTCGACATGAAAATAGTGGAAAATGCTTATAATTTCTATTAACTTATCTGTTACGATAATTTTTCTATAAAAAAGTAATTATGTTTACGCACAGAAAAGGAAAACATTGTTACAGAATTAAAAGTACAATAAAAAATGTATTGTTAAATGTCAGTTTGATACTTCTTAATTTTAATCAGTATTCTTATTTTTTATCGTTCACATTTTACGTCCGACTTTTCTAATATAATAAATTTTTTGTCAAAATAATTTTATTAATAATTTAATTAATTAAACCAAATAACCAATGTAATTAAAAATTATGTATTTAAAATTGTATTCGTAAACGAACTTAAAATTAGACGACAACATAATTTATACATACTTAATACTCACTGAAGCCGATTTTATTTAATTTTTTTTTCAATGTCTTTTAACTCAGATTGGTTACATAATTTCTTTTTATTGCTAAGTTAAATAATTTTATAATCGTTCAATTGCACAATTTCTACTGAATCAATAGCAATAAGATCATATAATAAATTATAAAAAAAATATTACGCTACTTATTATATAATATTTTTGAGTCATAGTAAATCAATAAATTATGCTTGAAATATCCATAAAAACCATAGCGATAAAACAGTTAAATGCTTAAATTTATAATACGACAGCAAAATTGTCGACAGATTTTAAACTGAACTTTTATCTCGTTAACAAAAATAAAAGATCAAATTTTATACTTTCACAAGCACGTGTAAATTTTTTTAAAAAAAAATGAGCATGGTGAATCACGCGTGCAGTTATTATGAAAAACTAATCAATATTATAGTATTATAACTCACATTTATAAATATTCATTTGAGAAATAAGCACGCAATAAAATTGCTGTTCCAATAAATGGGAAACATAAATAAACTTTTAAGTCGTACCTATCAAAAGAAATTAAATAAATCTGCGAAATTGCACAATTCTAATTTCAATAAAATTATCGAGGAAATAATCGACATTTTTATGTAACACCGCAATTTTTGAAATGTGTTAATCTAAAAAGACCGATCATAGTTCGTGAAAAAAAATTGACGCGCATGAAAAAGTCTTAACAAATTCTAGATAGACATTGATTTGAAAATGATTGTCTTCTGTATTGGTTAAATAATTTTACTACCATTTTATGAGTTATAAACTTAAACTTAACACAGTAGTCTCAATATTGACCTTCTTCGCAATATGAGAATGCTGTAGAATCATTTACATTAATACAAAAACTGCATATAAGAACATTACGAGCACTTGTCATTAATCAAAGTTCTTATTTATAATTGATGAAAAAAAAAAACAACTAATCAAATTATCCCTAATCTATACTTAATAGACACTTCGATTCTTTTCTTTCTGATTAACAAATTCCAAAAGGAAATACAGAAAGAAGGGATGAAAAAAATTACTACTTTATTATAAAATTTAGGAAAATTATTGTTTTACTGTTATAGATACGTTCTTAAATATTTTGTATTTCAAAACTAATTAATAAGTTCAAAATAATTATAATATAAGTATATTATGAGAAAAGAAGAAGATTTCAAATAATTTTAATGTAACCATAAAAACGATTAAATTTATGTCAATATCACTTTTGTATATATATATATATATATATATATATATATGACTGATTGTGAACAAAAAATTGTGAAGTTGCCATCATAGATTTTAAAAAAGAATACGAAACAAATATTAATTGCCTAATCAATTTGATAAAATTAATTGAATGTTACCATTTTTAATATTAATATTGCACGTGACATTTCAAACGATATTATAATTAAAACGTGAAATTTTGTTACGGTAATTTAAATTTTATTGCAGCAAATTAATTCAATAATGTTATAGGCATTTTGTAATTGCTTGTCAAAAAAAATTAACGTAACACTTTTTTTTCTGATCGCAAATTCGTAATAAATTTCAAAACTCGTTACAAATTATCGTAATTGGGTAATATTTTTTCCTCTTAAAGAATATAGTCATCTTCTTTAAATTGGTACCATAAATGTTTCATCTCTCCTCCTCCCCACCGTTACCCCTCGGGAATAAAAACTTTGTTACAAGTAGATAGACATCGCGTTTTCTGTTGTTCGCAGAAATCGAAACATATTTTTTTCCTCATTTAACATAATAAATTTGACGAAATATTAGGTGTCAAGGTCCAAAATGTTCAAGTTTATTAATAAAATAGATACATCTTTTATTTGTTTTGTCATATAACTATTAATCTGAAACTTTTGACTGTCACTACTTGCTAAGATGACGTTAGCATAATTAGGTGAACTGCTTTCATTTGAGGAAAAGATCACTTGAAAAAAAAAGAAAGAAGATAAAGATTAATGAGATATTAAAACAGTTTAAACTGTTTAAATATATCAATTGAAATATAATAATTAAAAATGCTTTAATAACAGCTTTAAATTGTTCTAGGTTTTTTTTAAAAAAATAATCGTTTGGTAGTTATAAAAAGTCAAATAAAAACAATACTAATAGAATGCAATTAAAATTTAGCAATACATTAATCGATAAATTAATTTCACTTATAATTAACAGTTTAGCAAATGACTAGTTGTGAAAATATTCACGTAATATATAATATTTTATGATTCAAACCTAGTTATACTCAAGTTATTTAAGTATACGCTTCCACTAAAAACTTGCTCGATCTTTAAATGAATTTCAGTCAGTTCAGTGAGTTTGCTACTAATTAATTTGATAAAATGATATATATCATGCTTTACAAACTGAAATTAGATTACAAATTACAAGGAAAAGTTACGAATATAATACACACACGGGTAATGCCAGATAACGAAGGACATTCACTACGTCAATAAGTATTGAAGTAACGTTGGAAATTACACAAAAATACTTTCAGGTAAAGGCTATTTTCCAACTTAAATCAGGTTTATCAAGAAAATATTATTATATGACGAAATTCTCAATTTGTCAGGTAATTTATAATAAAATGATGTCGCTTGGGAAGAATTTCTGCAAAAAGATTGATAAGAAATACGATTGGGTCGTATTCGGGTATACTCGGACAATATCTGCTCTGTGAAAAGAGTAAATATCGTAAATTACTATTTTTATACCAATTTAAGGGTATTTTGGGAAAGTGGATGGATATCATACAGTACTTTTTAATTTAAGAGTATTAAAAATTACTCATATGATTATCCTTTTTACTATTTTTAATAGTTAAATTTTCATTTCTCAGAAAATATCCCTAAATTAATATAAAATATTTAAATTTTACTGCTACTTTTTTCTCGGCATACTTTCGCATAAAAATCCATTTTAACAGAAATTCACCCTTTTCATAGATTGGATATTAAAGGGCGATACAACTTTTTTTAAATTATCATAAATATTTGAAGAGTAACATTGTCAATAAAATTTTGCAATTTCCAAACAATTAACCTTCGATGAATGTTTAACACATGTTACGGATATTTCTTGTTAAGGATAATTCGCATTATACCGTTGACGTTTAGTTTGTGCTAAACGTCACTATTTGATTTGTACATATGACGTTGACGTTTACCATCAGAAAGTGATCATCAAACGTTAAAAGTGAATCATCCTTTATTCATATATGAACGATTAAATTTCATTACATTAACGGGAAACCCGTTTTTCTCGGAACATATTTTTTTCATGTAATTTTAGATCTTACAGCGTTCGTGCGCTACATTTATGTTGTTCAGTTTGCTCTTTTGCTAACTATTTCTATAATTATTTACAATCAATCGCGCTGCGCGACTATTTTAACTCTGAATTTCGACTTAAACATTTCTATTTTAATTATAACCTCCACGAATTTGGTATCGTGAGTATTAAATTTATTTCTGGGTAATTTTAATCATTTTTAACGTAAAATTTCGTAAAATTATAAGTAAATGTTATTTCCATGCAGGATGAAAAAGTTTAGGGAATGTTAAAAATTCACTTACAAAATTTCACGGCTTTTAACGTTTATTAAAACGTAAATTGGGTAATGAAATTTCGATAGAAAATATAATAAGATCAAAGTCAATAAGCATTATTATATCGACCCGTTTTTTGTTAAATTTTATAAATAAATAATGTTATTTCTCGAAGAAGCTACGATTCGGTTAATAATATTCAGTTTACTAATACATTTACACTTTCGTGTTGCAACGAAGTTGTACTTTCACAGTCATTTTCATAATTCTTTTAAAATGAAAGCTGATCGATGGAACATCATAAGATTTTTTAAAATTACTTGGCTCAAGCAAGAATTCCCTTTTCTTGGCATTTATTATTACGTCAGTTACAATGATTAAAAAGTGAACTTTGCTAAGATGTCAGTCCAATATAAAGTTCAATAATTTAACATTATTACTTTTCAGAACAATAGTAAACTTTTAACGAGCAACAATAATATAAATACAACAGTTATAATGTTAATAAATAAATTTAACAAAATGATCTTACTTTCAAGAAAATTTCTTCCTTTATAATAATTATAATTTTATCCGTTCAGAAGTGGTACCTTTGATTTGTATTTTTTATTTTGCCAAAATTTTACACATAATTTCGTTTAATTGATCTCATTATGATAAAATGTCATAAATGATATACGATTAACACACATGAAATTGCAAAAGAAATATCATTTATAAATTCATATGATGTCAAGATTGCATATTAATTTGAGATCTCATATGACATCCACAAACGTTTTTCAGGTTCATTATCATTTATCAATTCATGTCTAATTTTATTCAATTAGAATCAAGCAAATGAAATTATATGTAACAGAAATGAATTACATTTCTGAATGCTAAATTATCAAATTAGTCTAAAATCTGGTTTTACCTGATTTTATTCAATTAGGTCTAATTGTATTACGTATCTTGATTCAATCATAATCGGGCAAAAAAATTAAAATCGAAGGAAATTGAAATTATCAAAATGTGAATCCTGAAAATTAATATGCATCATATACATGAGACATATATGTAACGTACATGTCCACATATATGTTTTTTTTGGCGAATAATTCTAATAATTATTAAAGTTTATTACCGATTTTTTCTTTCACGGAAGATGAAAAATTAAATAAAGTATATTTTAATGTTTCAGAGAAGATAAAGATGACGGCAGTTACGGATGATTGTAAAAAGCCGAACGATAATGGCGAAACTCGTCCAAGAATCGACAATTTCGACGACATTTTACCATACGTGGGAGAAGCTAGTCGTTACCAATTAATTTTGTTTGTCATTTTACTGCCCTTCACATTTGTATATGCTTTCCTTTATTTTGCTCAATTTTTCATTACTCTACTACCCGAAGAACATTGGTGTCATGTACCAGAATTGGACGGTTTGAATATGACTGATCATCAAAAGTAAGTAAAAAATCCTACCCAAATTTATTTCAACAATTATTAAAATGTATAAATCACAAATAATTATCCATTTCTTTTGTTTAATTCCAAGGAATTTTTTGGAATTAGTTTTGAATTAAAAAATGTAAATGTGTAATAATTTTGTTACCCTGAGAAAAATAAAACATATATGTCCATGTATACATTTTTTATTTTCTTATATGAAATTCTTAAAATATTTATTTCATATTTACTTGGGCAATTCTTATTTTAGTTGACTTAATCCATTTAATTATGCGATAAAAAATTGTAATGTGCCCATTGTTGAATAATTATTTTATACAATTTCCATTTAAATACATTTTTAATAAATTCTTTTCAGTTATTATGTCGTTGATTAGCATAAATTTATTATTATTAATTTCGTTGCTTTAATTTTCAATAGTGGAACGTTGATTAAATATTCAGTACATTTAATAATTATCAGGTAATACATATCGAATAATCATTCATCCTTGTATGTACGTTTGACTTGCAAAACATCTTTTTGCTCAAATTTCCTACCAGTTTTGTTCCAAAAAAACTATTGTATGTTAAATAAAAGATTAAATTAATGATGAATATTAAAATCGGTATTGTTTAAGAGTGCCTACAGCGCACCGCTTATACTAACGTAAAAATGCGTTGATATACAATGAATTGAATTTAATTTACTGATTGAACAATAAGTATTATGTAAGTTTAATTTTCTTATTATTATGTGTTTTATATAATAAATGTAATAAACGTAGGGTTTTGAAAATTTTTAAATTTTTTCCAATAAAATTAATTTGTTCTTTCACTTTTTTATTGTTAATATGCTTATTGATATTTCGTTAAATTTTATTAATATATTTTTTAGTAAAAATGATTAATATAAATAATTTTTTGTTTATTACAGAATTGAACTGTCGATTCCCTTAGCCAACATCAAGGAATTGGAAGAAAATACAATTCCATTTTCAAGATGTAATATGTATGCTGTAAATTACACACAGATTTTAAGCCAAGGAATTACGAAAGCTGATCCATCATGGCCAGTAAAACCATGCAATAATGGATGGGATTTTAATCTGACTATGATACCTTATAGATCCATAGCTGTAGAGGTAAATAACAATTTTAAATTAATAATAGACGTACATTTACAGCGGGATAAAAAAAAATATCCTGAAATAGAGAGAGAATAGAAATTAAAAGCTATTAAAATTTTTTTGCAAGTATAAAACGTACTAATTTCTTTAAGATTCAAAACATTATTCATAATGTCAGATTATTCGCGCTAATAAATCGAAGTGAAGGTGATCATTAAATAAAAATGAAAATCATTGGTAATTAAACAGTTACGTTTATTTACTTAATATAATCGCAATTTGTATGTATAAATAATCTAACTTGTATGTAAATTAATTATTCATGAAACAATTAATAATGAAAATTATTTCATGATAAATAACTATTAATAATTTTGGTGCATATGTTTATATTACGTTTTTATAACAAACGTAATGTAAACGACTATACTTTTTAATATTGAAATCTAATAAACAATTATACGTTTTTTCTTAATTCATATATATATAGCGATGTGCGGCCATATGTGATTGATATATGGTAATAATATGTCAATCTATGAGTTATTTATTTTCTTATATAACATTTTTAAAACATATGGACAATATACATTTTTTAATTTTAAACGAATTGCCAATAAAACATATTAACTAATGTTATTTTTATGCATTTCCAGTTAGAATGGGTTTGCGAAGATACATATTTAGGATCAGCCGCGCAATCTGCTTTTTTTCTTGGTAGCATATTCGGTGGTCTAATATTCGGTTACATAGCGGATCATTACGGCCGTATTCCAGCCTTAGTATCCTGTAACGCTGTTGGATTTATTGCTTCTGTTGCCACAGCGTTTACTAACAGTTTTTGGACCTTTGCATTCTGCAGATTAATTGTTGGCACATCCTTCGACAACTGCTTCAATATCCTCTTTATTATTGGTAAGGCAACGTTAATTACTTTTTATTATTTATAATTTACTTCATATTTTTCATAAACGCAATATGTTAATTTTAATTGTAAATGATTAGTAATGAAAATTCTTTTATTTTCGATAAAAAAATTTGTTATATTAGAACTTATTTAATTCGAGTATTTCAGTTTATTATAATATTCATTAAGAAACATTTTTTTGATAAGTACATATATAAATTATACCTCAAGTAAATTACAATTCAACACATTATAGTCGACTATTATTAAAGTTCTGAATTCTTTTGCGTGCACATAATTTCTCACTTGTCAATCAAATGTTATAATGTCAATTAACAAGACAGATAAAAAAGACTATATCGCTTCTTTCTCTCGAAATCCGATTTATTGATTAACCGATTATAT
This sequence comes from Leptoteleia sp. ZL-2020, assembly GCA_022817305.1. Taxonomy (NCBI): domain Eukaryota; kingdom Metazoa; phylum Arthropoda; class Insecta; order Hymenoptera; family Scelionidae; genus Leptoteleia; species Leptoteleia sp. ZL-2020. The sequence continues at coordinate 3,075 of JABFPN010000116.1, read as the reverse complement.
ATATTTCTTCAATATAGGAGAAACTCAGGTTAATTTATTTTCAACTCTTAATAATATTCTAACTCGGACTTCAATCCGAACTCTTATTTATTTTTTTTTTTTTTATTCCCGTGGCAACGACCAACGTTTTTATTTCTCTCTTTTTAATAACTGACTGTCACTTATAACGACGCAACAACGTCAGCTTCCGAGTATTCTAATCAGACATAATAACCGCCATAATCTATTTCTCTATCACAAATTTTGATATAAAAAATCTCTTATTACAAAAATGGGAATAACATTTATTTACATGTTATAATTTTAGTTTAATGCGAATTAAGTTAACTTTGACAAAAAAGATTTTACTTGTATAAACTCTGCTCACATTTTAAGATACTGGTTACATTATACTATTGAAATTAATTTATATAATTCTTATTACCTTCTTTTATTTTATACCATATTATTACCTTCTTTAATTTATACCATAAAATTTTATATATTTGAAAACTGATATCAAAGTGAAGAATATAAAGAATTACTCTAGAAAAACTTTCAGAAAGTGTATTGTTTTCCTGAAACGACGTCCGTCATTTAAATTCTCGTTTTACGCATTTAATATATGTTTCCTTAGAAAACTTTCTGAGTGGGTATTTTTAACTTGTTATTTTTCAAAATAACACAAGGATGCAGTAATTATCTGTAACTGATTTATTCACGTAGCCAATTTAACGATTATTAAAAATATATGAGAACGAATAATTTTAGATTATTTTTACTCAAAAATTTCAATATCTCAGGACTTTTTTTTTTAATTTGAAAGGTTTTTTGTTACATATTATAATTTCATAATTATATTTTATTTCAGTTTTTTATTGAATTTTAAAAATAATTTGAAAGTGAGCGTAACACGTATATTTTTAACGAGTATATCAACAAATTACTAGTAGAGAATATAACGCAGAATTTTATAAAAGTCGATTATTGAAAAATTGCAATAAAAGAATATTTGCTTATGAATATTATATAATATAATAACAAAGATTGTTCTGCTCGACTTATTCCCACAATTGATTTCTACAGTAATTGAATATGTCGGACCAAAATACAGGACACTTGTTGCAAACATGTCATTTGGAATATATTTTGCAATTGCTGCTAGTATACTGCCGTGGGTAGCTTATTGGATATCAGATTGGAGGATCTTGGCTGTAGCCAGTGCTGTACCATTACTTGCTGCATTTGCTGCACCATGGACTGTTCCAGAAAGTGCACGGTCTGATATTAAAAATTATTACAATTTCATCAATAAACATTATTAATACATTCTCACTTAATAATCTTGAAATATAATTAATTCAAAAACATTTTCCAGCCAAATTTATTAAACAAAGTATATAAATAAATAATAATATTCCACTGAGAAAAATTGATATTAAAATTTAACATGATTTCTGTTAATGGGACATTATGATTTATTTTCTCAATGTAGTAATTGAACGAAAATTAATTTACTTGTTGTATTCATTTCAGATGGTATATTACGAACGGTAGACCAGATAAAGCTGTTGAAATGCTCAAAAAATTCGAAAAAGTCAATCGTAAAACAGTACCCCCCGAAGTCTACGAAGAGTTTGAAAAGAGTTGTAACAAATTGTTACAAGATGTGAAGAAAAATAATCAGTACACAGTTATTGACTTATTTAGATTATCAAGATTGCGGAGAATCACTATATTGCTGGTTTGCTACTGGTAAATACGACAATTCGAATGTTGGAATAGTTATATTTCTACATTTTATCTCAAATGAAACGTAATTTTTTTCCAGGCTACTTATGGTTTTAGTATTTGACGGTCACGTTTGGAATATGAAATTATTACATCCAGACGTATTTACGTCATTTTCCCTTGCTGCGATGACCGAACTTCCAGCTGCAATTTTACTAGCTATATTCTTAGATAGGTGGGGCCGTAGATGGATGGGATTTTTATCCATGGTTATTTGTGGAGTATTTTCCTTTATTGCTATTTTTACTCCCACAGGTAAATTGAATGTAAAAAAAGCATTTTAAAAAGTATTAAAATGTATTTAATTCCACTTTCCATACGTTCTTTTGACTTCATTTAGCCCAAACTAATTCATTCTGTTTTTATTACAGGAAGCACGACAGTTGCGATGGCAATAGTTGCTCGTCTAGGTGTAAATATTTCTGCCAATATCGGTTTTCAATATGCTGCCGAAATGTTGCCTACAGTAGTAAGAGCACAAGGTGTATCACTGATTCACATTATTGGATACGCTGCACATATTTTAGGACCATACGTAATTTATTTGGTAAATTAAGTTTCTATTCCTACATACAGTGGCGCTCACGTACTTAAGGACATAGAAAATAACTAACTAAATTTGATTCCATACGATGAAATACTAATATATTATATTTCTAATTAAATTATAACATATTTCTAACATTTTTGTATATATTTTGTTATTATTTTATAATAAATTATATAAACTTATATTAAATAATTTAATTCAAAATAAATATATGTAGTTCATATACTTAAGGACAGCAAAAACATAATTTATTATTTGGTAATAAAAACGATTAATTTCTCCAAAAACATAAATAAATATTAATTAATATATTTTCGACAACTAATATTTAGATGGGAAGCCTTTTGCTGATTTTACAGAATCCCACAAGCCTTTGACAGCGCTCAGGAGATATTGATGCCCAACCATCTTGAATACGTTGCCATAATTCTGTTAAATTTTATGGGTTTTGCTGTTTAACGTGCTTATCGACATCAATCCAAAGCATTTCTATAGGATTCAAGTCTGGAGATTGTGATGGTCAGTCTAACACCTGAATTTTTTTCTTTTTCCAGAATTCTTTGGCCTTTTTACTAGTATGCTTTGGATCGTTGTCAGCTTGCAGAATTGGTTTTCTCGATCGCAAACGTTTCCAGTATGGTACAATACGGTGTCTAATATATTTACATATACATGTTGATCCATTATTCCATTAATTTTATAAATTGGACCAGTTCCAGATCGAGTCATTGCACCCCATATCATAATTGATCCTC